>JAIMZG010001415.1:0-50873 GCA_020466075.1 Colletotrichum coccodes
GGGTACGGTAGAAGTCAGGGTAGGACAGGTCCTGGTCGAAGACAACGTTGCTCTTGAGGTCGTCAGGCACGCTGGGAGTCTGGCCGTGGCCGATAACATGCAGCGTGACCTTCTTGTTCTTCTCCTCCTCCGTGCCAGCCTTGGCGCGCAGTTCACCGATGACGTGGCCGAGCTGCTCAAAAGTATGCTGGTAGTTGCGGCGGCCCGACGAGTAGTCGCCCTGCATGGCGAGCGACAGACCCTCCGGGTCCGGGTCGGGCAGTTTGACGGAGAAGACGGGGGGCAGCACGTGGGCGGTGTAGTTGAGCTCGCGGTCCCACTTTTCAGCGGTGTCGCGGTGGAGGAAGTCGACGGTGTGCTGGCTGAGACCGATGAAGTCGGCCATGCCCTTCCCGATGTACTCGCGGACAATGTCGACGTGCTGGCCATCTCCCCAACGGTCCGCGTGGTGCATGAGACAGAAGAGATAGGTGTCGCCCCTAGCGAGCAGATCGCGAAACTCCTTGGCCTTGTTCTCAAGGTCGAGTTCGCAGGTGGTGGAGACTAGGACGTGAGGGGGGTTAGCGCCGGCGACCATGGAGGCGAGGTCGTCGTGGGAGATGAGTTTGGAAATGGGGGAGGCCAGCTTGAAAGAGTTCATGATGTCCTGCATGTTGTAGCGCTGCTGACGGAGCATGAGGGTCAGGTCGACGTTGGGCAGGCCGCCAAAGGCCGTGACAAGAGCGGAGGTGACTTCATCGTGGGTGCCGACGGTCTCGATGATGGCGACGCGGACATTTCCCTCAGCGCCGGTGGTTTTGAAGGTGATCAGGCCCGAGTCGGTGACGAAGGGGGCTTTCCAATTACGGGCGGTGGACCAGGCGGCGTCGTGGTAGAAGAAGACGAGGAGGCCGAGGGTGAGGAGGCCGAAGAGAGCGACGAGCGTCAGCCGCCGCCGGGGGGTGGCGATGGCGACCATGATGGCCGGTATCCAACTGTCAAAAAACCGAAACAGATGATGGAGAGAAGGTTCTCTCATCAAAAAAAGACTGAAAAGACCATTGAAAAGCGAGGGAATAAATGAGGAAGAACCCCAGAACGGCGCAGCAAGAAGTGGAGCGGCTTGGGAACAGGAGACGGAGTCGGGCGAGTCGGGCGAGATCCGCCTCAGAAGATTCCCGTCCAACCCGCATGAGCGCTTGGCAATTGTTGAAGAGAAATTACATATTCATCGTGGTATCACCGCAACTTCTACAGAGATCACTGTTGCTGATGGCGACCACCATAAGCAGTAGTAGCCGCGGTGGAAACAGCGCCATATGACGACGGCATGGCTATTATTGAACCCGTGGTGTTCCTTGCATAGATCTCTGATAGCAATAGAGAGCTTGTCTCGTATGCCACTATCCATGAAGAACTTTAGTTGAAAATCGGTTGGTTGCCTTATACTCTTGACTCTGAAGCTTGAATCACTGATGACTCGATGAGGGTGTGATCGGCAACGCCAATTGGACTTCAGTAGGTTCGGATATCGGATAACATTAGCCACACCAACTGGAAAATTCTGATCACATTGCACTAGGCTAAATTCGGCTGCGTACATCGTGGATACAGTCTGGCTCCGCAGAAATTTCGAGTCATCCTGGATATGCCAAGTACCTCATTTGTGATCACATCCGACCTTCCAAAAGGGGGTTAGTTGCTCAGGAAGGGTAATTCCCATGCAAAAAGTCCAGTTTCGTTATCGGGTCCCGGAGAGGACTGTTAAAGATACTGGAGTTGTTATCCGACATTCGCTGAAACTTCGGTAGTATTACAACAGCAAAAGTCCGCAGCGGACAGCAACAGATAACTAAGGGCGAGGTTCATTACTGTACTGGAGTTGCCAATCACACCCGAGGACTCAGTCGCAGAAGAGGCCGCCCCTGGAGGAAGAGCCACAACGTGACATTGGTCCACTTATTAAGATTCTGTCAAGCCCTAACCCCGTAAACCCAATTGCGTGGGGGCGTCGCATTGTAGGGGCGCTATCGGGAAGGACAGAGACACGCATTGCTAAATCCAGAGAGACAAGTAACGGATGCCATCAACAAAACTGCCCAAGGACCTAAGGGTCTGATCAGCTCGTTGCCAACTGCCATTGATTATCCGTAGTTGCCAACGATTGTCTGACTGCATGAACCCACCGGATAAGGCTTCTTCTCCGTCGCACTATACCCTATGTGTTGGGCCAATCTTGTCAGAGTGGAGGCCGTATACACCAGCAGCTTGGCCAACAACGGGAAATGAGGTTGAAATGTCGTGTGCATGGATGGGGAGGATTTGGCCAGCCAAATTAGTCAATTCCAATGTCACGCGCAATTGAACCCTGGCAGTCCGGCACCGCTCCATTACAAGGGGCGAATAGTTGCATCACAACAACAAGACCAATCAACGAATTCAACTCTAACGTTGGCGCTTTGACAACAAGCTTGGCGAGATCTGGCAGCAACAATCGGCTGCTGCAGTAGTAGTAGCAGCAGTAGCAGCAATGAAGGTCATTGGGGCAGAGGAGACTAGGAGCGAGGTATATCAGACGGGCTTGAGGTGCAGATGATCTGGTCAGCATCGCCACCGACGGGCTAGCTGGAGGCTTCTGGTGACAGAGCCGTCGTAAGCATCAGATTCATTTAGTTTGGGTAAGAAACATCAGCTACAAGATGTACCTAACGACATCCTACCTGTCCTTTCCCCTCATCTTTGGCTTTATCACGCAACCACAACAAAGCTCACAGAATCTTCACCGAGTTCAGCCGGACGAAGTCCGACCCCAATCTAACCCCAATTCGGCAGTAGTGCAACGGCGGTAACTTTGCTGGCCCGAGGTCGCATCGGTTCCCGCTGGTAACTAATGATTAGCTATTGCCAACAAGCCAATCAGGGCCTAAATCAAGACTCGTTGGTTTGTTAGATCCAGCTAGCGCTTGCTGGAGCGGATTTGCTGGATACTAGCTTGCGGAACAATACAGTGGTTAATTTGGGCCTGCAAGGGCTGCCCCTTTTTACATTACATAATAAGCGCCACAGCAGTGCTGGTACAGGCTCACAGCGCGGTGGACGGTAAACTTGGTGAGCTTCCCCCGCCACACCCAAAAGTCGGCGCGATCACGTTTCTTGACACCACCACTCGTTTCGCCCTAGACCGCCACCACCACATCATCACCATGGCCGACCGGACCAAGGAGGACACCGAGCAGGGCATTCCGCTGCGCGGAAACTCCTTCGATGGCGAGGAGGAGGGCGACTCCCTCGTTGGCCGCGCTCGCGCCAGCCCTCAACGCAGCTCCTTGATGCCGCCGCTGTCTCTCGCCAACATCGACAACAATGCGCCCGTCTCGGTCCTGGCCTACTGCATGGCATCCATCTCCATGACCGTCGTCAATAAGTACGTCGTCTCGGGAGCCTCCTGGAATCTGACCTTCTTCTATCTTGCCGCCCAGGTGCGTTTTGTCAAATTCCACCCCTCGAAGACGGTCCTTGGAATTCTAACAACTCTAGGCCATCATCTGTATCGCCGTCATCACCACGTGCAAGCGGGTCGGCATGATCAAGTCTCTTACCCCTGTCACCCTTGACAAGTCCAAGAAGTGTACATTCGCAATTGCCTCAGATCTGCAACAAGTGACACTCCAAAACTAGCTTACTAACCCTGACAGGGTTCCCCATCTCGTTCCTCCTCGTTGGCATGATCTACACGGGCACCAAGGCCCTGCAGTACCTTTCGGTCCCCGTCTACACCATCTTCAAGAACCTGACCATCATCGTCATTGCCTACGGCGAGGTCTTCCTATGGGGCGGCGAGGTCACCCGCATGGCCACGATGGCCTTCTCTCTAATGGTTCTCAGCTCTGTCGTCGCGGCCTGGGCTGATATCCGGAACGCCCTCACCGGTAACATGGGCGACGGTTCCGAGGACGCGATCGCCACTCTCAATGCTGGCTACATGTGGATGGCCCTCAATGTTGTCTGCACCGCCACCTACACCCTGAGCCTGCGCAAGGTCATCAAGAAGATGGACTTTAAGGATTGGGACAGTACGTCCCCCTCCTCCCCCCTTTATATCGTTTTGCTCTGGGGCTATCCCGTTGATGCGACAATACGCTGACCATCTAAGCCATGTATTACAACAACCTACTGACCATCCCCATCCTCATCGTCGCCTCCCTCCTTACCGAAGACTGGGGCCAGGACAACCTCATTAGGAATTTCCCCGAGGAAGAGCGCAACCGTATCTGCGTGGGCATCGTCTACTCCGGCCTCGGCGCCATCTTCATCTCCTACTGCTCCGCCTGGTGCATCCGTGTTACCTCATCCACCACGTACTCCATGGTCGGCACCCTCAACAAGCTGCCTATCGCCATCAGCGGCCTCATTTTTTTCTCCGCCCCCGTCACCGTTGGCAGCGTCTCTGCAATTGCCCTGGGTTTTGTGTCCGGCATAGTCTACGCTTTTGCTAAGAAGTGGGAGACTGAGGCTAGGAACCAGAGCCTGCCCACCAAGAAGGATCACAGTAGCGGCAACAGCAATAGCAACAGCAACAGCGTAAGGTCATGAGGGTCAACTTTTGTATAGGTTTTTAAATAAATCACCTGGTCTTCGGAGAGCGCGTTAACTACAGAGGCATGTTATTACATAAAAGTGGAAGTCTGATAGAACGATCAGGCAAGGAGGTATATAGAGGGGGAAAGCGCAGGCCATTGGCATTGTACAGAACGGATTTATCAGTGATTGCCTCGTACTTCCTCATTTCCCCCAAGTTCCAGCCTGTGAAAGTCCGCGTCGTGGCTGTTGTGGTTGAGCCCCCCATGTCGGTCCGGCTCGGCTCGGGTCGGGGTTGTCAGCCGGCGGAAAGTGGGACACAGCTTTGCAAGCCAACTTCTGAGAGCTTTGGATCGATCTCTACTGGTCCGTGCTGCTGGAGTCGAGCAATTCTGCTTTATCTGACTACGTGCTCAAAGCCTTACTATAAGGCTATGGTGGGGGATATCCGCATATTTGCCTTTTATAGGAGAGCGTACGTCTGCTATGATTCCTGCTCGCGGCTTGAGGTCCCCGGAATCCAACAGCGAGGCGATCAGGAGATAGTGAGTATGAGTCAAGGCCAGGCTATCTGCACGTTCCTGCCAATAGCCTAATCGTGGAGGCATAAAGTTATTTTCAGTTCATCATAGTGCCATTGTCTTCTGCTAGTACTTCAGGGAAACCTTCACGCTGTATGAATCTGAAATGGCAAAGGTAGAGCTAATATAGCCGAAAACATGGCCGGAGGTGCACCGATTATGGATTGGCCATCCACAGTTTTAAGTTTACCCCGCATCGTTGTGTTGGGATCCGAAACGTACTTATTTCCAAGCCGACATGAGTGAGCCTAAGTACTCCTCATTAGTAAGACAGGGCACTTTCTTACAATGAAAAGTTGTCTTAGTTTCTAAGTATAGAACAGAAGCTGTAACCATGAATGGCTGAAGGTGGACTGGATTGTACGCTCTCTCCTTGTCTCCCTCTCACTACAATGCTTCTGCTGCTGTCTCATCAATAGGAACGCCTTGACTAACGTGGTCCGCCTTTACATAGAAGCCTCCTGTTAGAGAAATCGGGCATGCGATGGCCCGTGGAGATCGCGGTGAAATCACGATGGAAAACACCGGGAATCCCGGACCAGCCAACCTACTTAATTAGGGCAAGTAGGCCAATCGGAGGCAAGAATCTCGCCGGGTCGAGGATGGGGATGTTGTCGGGGCCCAGTAGGAGTGGCTCGGCCCATCTAAGAATCTCGCCGGGATTTCCCCGAGAAGGTAACCGCTGGACAAGGGGGTTTTCAAAGGGATTCCTCTGGGACACATGCCGAGATACACACATGCAGTATAATCAATACACTCAACTACTTTAACTCCTCCAGTATCTCTTTTTGAGTGGATAACAACCTCTGTATCGTTCATCAAAGCCTGCAGTTAGGCTTCTCCTTCTTTTGGCGAGCATCCTCCTTCAATTCATCATCATCAGGCCTGCCTAAATTCACTTGAGGCATCATGAAGAATGCAACAAAAAACGCAACAGCAGCTAGCCCCGACATGACTAGAAAGATGATCCGGAATGCTTTCCGGTAGCATGGTAAGATTGCAGCACGCAATACGTCTGCCTCTGCCGGTGGAAGACCAGATAGGACATGCTGAGGGTTTGCTAGCAGCTTCCGCGACTTATCTTCATCTAACCCAAGAGTTGCCACGCTGCTTGCAAGAATGTTGTTGCTGTTGATATACGGTCAGTGTGAGTCTACAACACCCATAGGGGGCGGCAGAAAGGATAGCCATTTGACTTGCATGAGCGTTCCAGAGACTGCAAGACCGATGGTGCTTCCAAAGTTTCGTATGAAGCTGGGTAAATGGTAAGTACGAGGGCAAAGCCGCTGCCAAAACGAACGAAATTGACTTACTTGCGAAACGAAGTGACCACAGCCATATCTTTTCGACTCACACCGGCTTGAATTGCTATCAAAGCTCTGACGGAGAAGTTAGCACCGGGAATCGTGAATACATATCCGACTGAGGGTTGACTTGCGGTTGCAGTGTATTTCCAACCCCCGCACCGATGAGCAACGAATACCCGACCTGCTTGCCAATGCTGGAGCTCTCGTCCAAGGTCGACAACAGACCGACGCCAACAGCCCATATCACCCATCCTAGCAGAATGCACTCTCGATAACGACCAACCTTGTGTACCACGAACCCAGCCAACGTGCTGAAAAGCGTCTGGGTAAGGGTGATGGGAAGCAACATCGCACCGGCCTTGGTTGCTGAGTACCCATATGCCAATTGGTAGAAGGCGGGAATGTAATAGACTTGAACAACGAAGTTCCACCCGTTGATTGCCATGGTAATGCAGGCGCCGTTAACGATCTTGGACTTGAAGATATGTACTATAAGCAATTTCTTTTAGCGCAAGCCTTGCTAACAGCGAAGACAGGCTTATGTGACTTACGTGGAACCAACGGAAACCCAGCGGCTTTCCACTGCCACAAGATGAAGCAAACGCAAACGAAAAGCCCCACCACGAGAGTGGTGATGACATGGACTGAGTTCCATGGGTGGTCTCCTCCGCCCCAGGTCAAACCTAGCATTAGCACAGCGGTCCCAGCGAGAGCAAGGAGGCTTCCGACGAAGTCAACAGCCTTGAGCTTCCTGTTGGAAAACGCATACGTCAGTTTCAACTCACATGACAGTTGGAAAAGGATATCACTCACATTTTCCAGTTCCCTTGTACTTTCCTGAGTGGCATGAAAAAGATCACGCAGATGGTGCATAGAAGGGTGAGCGGCACGTTCAGGCGGAATATCCACCTCCATGAGCCTCGGGACCGGGAAGCGAGTGCACCGCCAATGACAGGCCCAATTCCATTTGCTATAGCGACAACAGAACCCTAGTAAACATCTTAGCCAACGCTCAGAGTATCATTTTGGGCATTGTCGTAAACCACAGGGCCCTCGAAAGGCTGAAGAGAGAGTTCTTACCAGAATGCCCTGGTACTTGCCCCTTTCCCTGAGTGGCACCACGTCGCTCACAATCATCTGCGCGACGGTCATGAGACCTCCGCCCCCGATACCAGTCCAGGCTCGAAAGACGATGAGCTGAGTGCCGGAGTCTGCCACTGACGAGGCCAGGGAGCCAGTGAAAAAGATGGCCAAGCCAATGAGGAGAATAACTTTGCGGGACCATATGTCTGATAGTCGTCCATACAGAAGCTGGCCTACGGTAGAAGTTCTGTGTATGACTCGTAAGCAAACCAGATACCGCGACTGAATTCAACCTTTTCTGTTCTCGCACTCACATGAAGTATCCACTGGCAATCCACGCTGTCTGGCTGCTGGCGTTGAGGCGTTGCCGATGATGTTCAAACTGGCTGCCAGTGTGGTTTGGTCCATGAGAGCCACTAGATCCACGCTGGCACAAGCCAAAAAGATCTGACATTGTTTAGTAAGAATTCCGTCCGTCATGCGTCTGAATCAAACTCACTGTGATGATTACCCTTGGGCGAACATAGTTGGTCTGCTCATTGAATGCAAGCACGATTTTATTGCCCTCGGAGTTGTTCAACGTCTCTGAGCTTAGGCTCTGACGAGTCTCACCCGTCGGCAAAACATCTGAGGAGGACCTTGTGAGGATCCCACCCACTGGTTCCTTCGCGCTCATGCTGGTAGCTCACGGAGGGGTTTGTCTTGCTCGAGAGATCAAAAGAGAGGTGTGCCCAGCTCGGCTGCTGTTCACATAAAAGATAGGAGAAAAAAGAAAGAGCAAGTCAGTCCTCGGGCGTCGCTCGTTGGTAACATCGGGGACCGAATGTCGGCCATCAGGGTGGTTGACGACATCAACGCCTAGGGCTCTTAAGTCGCATCGGGGCTGCCCAGTATTCCATCACCCCTGATCTTTCAATCGCTAACTGCCGGATGCCAAGTTTGCTTTGTTGCTTGATTCCACGATCAACATGAGGGTTGGTGGGCTCGAATCCCTGTCTGGATACTCGATAACCTGGCCTAGTCCGACAGGGATGGGCTTGAAAACGAGAACCCTTGTGGGTTGGTTGGATTGCTTCCGCGAAACATGCGGAACTGGGGAAATGAGCTCGAACCAACTCCCCAAAACTTCGAGATTGGGCTCTCTTTATATGTTTGTCGAATTGCCTCCATTTTTTTCTCTACTCCTTGGCATCTTTGAGCCGTATTTCATACAATTCAATCAGTGCTCGAGGCTTTTGTACGCACCCGGAGCGTGATCGGCGCCGCTGTGTTACGTCGGCCCCTACATGCCAGCGTCTGTCTCGCAGGGTGTCAGCAAGCGTCATCTCATGACCTCAATAACCTTGATGACTTGTGTCGATCAATATCCTCTACTGTGCGTTCACCTAGTTTCGACATGGGCTTGACACTAGTTTGATGCTTCGGACCAATCACCCGTTTGCGGATTGGGAGGAAAGTGGGAGAGATCGAAGAAAAGAGCTTACCAGAAACTGTCAATTGGCCAAAACTACCCATTCTTCATCCATGGCCGTGATTTGAGACTGTTGCAGCAGAGTTGCATTCAAAGGTGATGCCCCACGACTGCAAATATCGACGGCGTGGAATAGCGCTGGTGTGCTTGCTTCTCTAGCCCAGGTGTCGTCGAATCATGGCATGGGCTTTTTCAACTTCTTTCGGTGCCATCTTGCAGTTCCTCTAAGTGAGCGTTTTATAGAATATATAAAATGGCATCTGCAATCCGTTGAATACAACTGCCAAACTTGACTACCAAAACCTACCGCACTTTCTTCTCGTTCAGAGACCTTCTCAAATCTGCCGGAAAGTGTTGACATCATGGCCGAACGCAATCATCTTAACGTCTACACTGGACCAAACTCTGTCAAGAACTACTTCGACCCTGACATTGCCCCTCCGCTGCCCCTTGTCGAGATACCAGATAGCCTCAATCCGTATCGCAGACATGGCGTCCGGATCTACGCCAAGATGATGTCGATGCATCCCGCCAATAACGTCAAAGCTATGCCAGCTCTCAACTTGCTCCAGAATGGGGTCGTTCCAGGCAAAACGGAGACCATTGTCGAATACAGCTCTGGCTCGACGGTCATTTCCATGTCTTTGGTATCGCGGGTCTACCATGGAATTCCGGACATCCGCGCCTTTCTCAGCAACAAGACAAGCCAGGCGAAGTTGAGGCTAATGCAATTCTTTGGTTTGGATATGTAAGTCAACTTTGAGAAGCGTTTTCATCCTTGTGGTAGTCTTGGGCAAGTTCTACAAACTCACAGTCAACTCTCAGCACCCTGTTTGGCGGACCATCTCAACCAGAGCCGCTGGACAAGAGAGGCGGCATCTGCGCTGCAAAAGACTTAGGCAGTGGCAAAGGCACTGCCCTCAATCCAAATCAATATGAAAATGATGATGTGAGTGAGCCTACTGTCTTTGAAAGATGAACGGCGTTAACAGACCATTCCTGGCAGAATTGGAAATCCCATGTGAGGTGGACTGGCCCTCAAATCTTCAAGCAACTGCCCCAAATCACGCTCATTTGTGCAGGCATGGGCACCTCCGGTAAGTCTGAGTCAACCAGGTTTTCGCACAGAGATTTGACGCAGGTGTGATAGGGACCCTCACCGGTTTGGGAACGTACTTCAAAGACACCAAGCCTTCTGTTTATAGACTGGGGGTCTGCACCGCACCCGGTGACCGTGTTCCTGGCCCCCGTTCGTTTGCATTGCTTCAACCCGTCGAATTCCCTTGGAGATCTGCCGTTGATCATGTTGAGCACGTTGGATCTCACGACTCCTACGCACTTTCTCTGGATCTCTGCAGACAAGGCCTCATCGCCGGCCCATCATCTGGTTTTAATCTTCAGGGTCTTTACCAATTCCTGGACAAACGTCTCGCGGCAGGTGATTTGAAGGAATTGGCTGATGAGACGGGCGAAGTGCACTGCGTCTTTATTTGTTGCGATCTACCGTACCAATATATCGATGAGTACTTTGCGAAGTTAGGACCTGAGCATTTCCCCACCATTCATAATGAGGCAAGCAATTCCTTTTCATCACATACATATGACGCTAACCTCTGGTCAGAACCTTCAAAAGGTGGATCACCATCGTTATGACGAGGCCTGGGAAAAGGATCCGGCAGAAATCTTCATGCAGATCCCGCAAACGAGCATTGTTCATACCGAAGACGCTCAATTGCCAAGTACGCCACGGTACATCGACACCAGCAGTGTCTCCCTCATTCCTCGTCTCCCGAACACGGTCATTATTGACTTGCGGAATTCCGAAGATTTCCAGGCGAACCACATCGCTGGTTCTGAGAGTATTCCCGTCGTGGAGTCCAGCAATTGGAAGCCCTTCTCAGATGCAAAGGTCCTTGAGAAATTGTGGCTTACTCTGGAGGCAACGTTCGAGTCAGAGACCGAGATAGGGAAGATGCTGGAAAACTGCCGGCAGAAGCCAATTACAGTGCTGTGTTATGACGGTGACAGTGCCCGAGTCGCAACTAGCGTGTTGCGTGCTAAGGGGTTCGAGGCGGACAGCGTTCGAGGAGGTTTGCATGCGGTGAGGGTTTTCCAAGGCGCCCACGAGGCCACTCTCAGGAAACCATCGAAGAGCACAACAGTGGTTTCCGGTGTTAAAGAGCTGATGACTCATGATCAGCCTTACTTGAGATTGGTATGAGCTCTATACGGCGTAGATGAATGATGAGTAGCACGCGATAACGGAACGAGACGGAGATCAACGATGCGCAAATATTACATATCCGCAACAGATCAACCTCAAAAAGAGAATTGAGGAATTGAAAAGTGATGAAAATTAGGACGCACTCAATTAAGCACAATCATGCGGTAAATTCTGCTTCAATTCATAGAAACAGGCCAACCATTGTACCATTGATTCGGCGCCTCAAAAGGCCAGTAGTGGAGATCACTACCCCTGTCATTCGACGTGAGAACACTGTGTTTCTGAGGAACGTTCTCTGATCATCATCATAGAATGGCTACGTATTCAATCGAGATTTTTAAATTCCAATTTGATAACAAGGCGCCTAGGAGCCTGGTCGCAGCTGAAATTCTTTCTAGATAAGGAGCCTATACTAAGCCGTTGTTTTAGATCAGACAATTGCACTAGACAACCTAGTGTATTTTTAAATCAAAGGTTTTCTCTGAAAGATGAAAGACTCAGAGAGTCAAACGGCCATCCAAAGATAGTATGATTGTGTAAATGATTAGATATCTCCTTTTATCCTAAACTCTACCTTTTAACTACTTCCTGTCCTAAGCCGTAGGTACCTTCTTCATCATCTGAACAGAATACGTATGTAAGACTCTACGTTCCTACTAAGGGGACGGCTTGGGAGGCTTCTTCAATTCCGCCGATACTGTTCGATTGTTTTCTGCATTCTGAACTCCATCTTGAAATCCCTCCATCAGGTGCGTCGGCGTTGATTTTCTTTCCCAAATTTTCCAGTTGAGTTCAGGCTTCAAGTGTGTCTGCCAAGGTGTAAAGGTCTTATCCCTAAGCAATCAGACCATCTAATAACTAACACAGCTTATAAGTATACTAGGGCAGGTACTAACTTGAATTACTAATAAGCGTATTGTACAAAATCTCGCGTTTGAAGGCACGTATGGAAGGATTAACATAATTAACAATAAACACAACGATACATTCCAATAGGTGTTTAATAATAAATGTGTTAGGATTGATATTAACAAAACGTCTAATACTTTAACCGGATCATAGGAAGACTATGACGAGACAAATAGTGTAGCCAATAGTAAGGTGGATTTAGTTAATACACCCTATCGAAATCATAGTATCGGAAATGATATGACGTAAAGTGCACCAAAACCTCCTCATAAGGTTACAGAAATTCCTATGACGGCCTCCAGCAAGGATAATAAGGAAGCTGCTGAAACTACTGATGATAATAGCAATAAGTAGTCTGATGCTAATGATGGTGTGGTGCAGGCAACATAACTCTGGTGTTCACGGACTTCTTCTTTGGAAGCCCAATTGAGATCTGTTTAAATCCACTATCGGTGTATATCGTGGACTTTTACATGATATTTTGAAATTTTGTCTAGAGCCAGTCAGAGATGTATTGCCGCTTGGAAACCGATTCTAACTAAGAGCTCGGTCAGGCTGTAGTTGGTAACAGGTTCCTTTGCCAACGGATGTCCGAGGAAAAGGCGTTTTGGCGAATCCTCCTCATCTTCTTCTGTATCATCAAAGACCTGGACCTCTGAGATGTCTTTATACACTGGCCAGTACAAGCGCAGAAGGCATCTATTTGGAGGATAGGTGAGACTTCCTCTGGATCATCCGAGTATGCTGCGCGTGCCTCTGTTGCAGGTCATCGGCCTATCCACTGCTCTGGGTCTAATGATTGTGGCATTAAGGGATAATAGAGTATTCAAATAATCTTAGATATTATGACTTTGACCTATTATTCTTCAAAGAAGAGTTAAGTTATAAATCAAGCTAGAACGATAGAAATCCGAGGCAGCCAGCTCTTTTATAGAAAAGAGAAATGAGTTAGTCTGGATAGTAAGCGTGGTATCGTCACGTGGCCATCGCCACCTGTCTCAACTCAGTAATAGCCCCAAACTGCCAAGACATGTAATGGGCAGTAGTCTAAGTGGCGAAGGGCCCTCAGTGCCAATATAGCGGGATTTGCGCCCCGAGGGATGTGGCGGTGAAAATCAACTAGTCTCGAGACAATCCCGACAGCAAAATGGATATGGAAAATCAGGAAGGGTTCGCATGGGTTGGTGTTTTACTCGATTGAGTTTGAGAACTACGCAGATGCAAGCCCGCGTCTTCAAACTAGGGATTAGAAGTTGCATGATCCGGCCAGGAGTACCTAACTGGCGCCGATATTGCAGTGATACACTACGACCGGTTCTTTTCCCTCTGCAAAACATCGTTCTTAAATACAATTGTTACTGAATGACTTCTATATGTCGAAACGTACGAAGCTGGATGGCTGACACCAAGAACGTCTGGCCCTCACGCGGAGGTCCAGATGTATTCACACAATATAAGGCACTCCCTAGTCTAGTTGTACCTAACAGACCATGACACTTTCATTCTTATTTATTACTAATTCCTACAAGAGATCATTAATACTACATAATCAGAGCCCAATAGCCTCCACAATGTGATCACTCGTCCATTGTATAGCATTTTTTCATACGCCTGCAAGAGCCATGACCAGGAACACACCTGCTTCATACAATCTGTTCTCTGGTACACGTTGGCACCAAGTCCTTAGAACTGTCGGAGATAATGATATCCCCTTTTGCATCACAAGGACAAACACCCAAGCAGGGACCGCGGAACCCATAAGCAGGGGATTGAGCCCCGACGTGGCCGCAAAACTGGGTTCCTCGAATCCCCACGCCTTTGGACCCGGTTGTAATCCAACACCATGTATTTCTCAAGCTGGAGGCTGACAGAGATAGTGGACAACGATTCAAACTCTACGGCCACGAACGTCAGCTTGTGAGACTTTCCTCCGAGAAAACTAAGCAGGTAGATAAACACAGAATGAACGCTTGGAGTTTCCTGTCCGAGGTTAGGAAGCAAGCGGCAGGTCTCTGGGATCTGTTGGGAGTTGAATAGCCGTTTTAGTGCCACTTCACAGCTGCGAGAAGGCCAGAGTACAACCCTGCCAGAATGCAGGCTTGCACTGATGTCCTTGTATACGAGACACCTAAGACGTAAAATTAGACTTCTAGATAAGTGGGGAAAGTGCGCGAGCATTGAGCAAGTAGCATAGAATATTAGGTTTCCTAGCTCCAAATAGAGAGTCAATCCAAATCAGGTTTTACTGAACAGAAGGCACGTGGAAATGTAAAGTTGAATTATATTCTTCGACCATCCAAATCTTATGCTACGCCCCAACTGAAGTGAACTGAGCGTTTTTGAGCCATCTAGGAGCGACCATAAGAGGGGCAAGAAACGCACTTTGAGTCCTTGTTCGAACCGATTGTCTTTTGTTCACGCATTCTCCCAAAAGTAGATTTATGAACCAATCAGGTTGGCGTTGACTCTGATACTTGTCAAAGTGGTGGTACAACCACTGTTTATTTTGGAACAGGAGGGTAGCAAAGTTAGAGTCCAGATGTGATCGGCGCTGAGGAGGTCAGTTGAGCGAAAACAAGCTTGAAAGTGTCTTGGTGAGCTGCTCCACTAGTATTAACAAGACTCCATAAGCATGGCCGCATACCCCCCTCTTGGTGTTTAAATTGCATGATGGGCCGGATTAGGTTGAGTGTTGCTATCACAAGTGTATCCGTATGGATGGGCAACAATACGTCAATTTTATTGCTGCTTGAAGTTGATAATGATGTGTAGGAAGTAGGAAGTCAGCCAATCGAGCAGATTGCTGGCTGTTAAGACGAAGGAGGTAAGTCATGTGGTGAATCCACGTGTCACTCGTCGCCAACCGCTAGCCACAACCTCGTGGCTATTTCAACGTTGAGATTTTCGGATTGCGAAGTGGGGAAAAATGAAAACTGCGCTCGGCCAGGATGCTTACCTGTGTCACTTTAAGACTTGTTTCTTCCAATTAGTACTTGGGGGTATTGAAGAAGTTCCTACTCTACTGTTTCTTAGGTCCCAACCTGAACGATCCCTATTGCGAAGCCGTTCAACATGCAAGCTGTTGCGCTGTTGCGCATGTTTGTGGACCGACTTTTGCCTCCGGGGAAAAAGTCCATCTCAGGCGATATAGAATTGAAACTAGCCGGAGGCTATGATAACAAACTCACTGCCCTACCTCTTTGACAGTGTTGCGGAATGCTGACATTGCGTGGCGATGCAGAGGGACTTGAGTTATTTCGAGCTCATTCTGCAGGCAGAGCAAAACGCAATCGGCCAAGCGCCGCATGCTTGCTGGTCAGCGAGAACGAACGAGCCTCGCGGAGGCTGTGATGGCGTTCGGGCGGAAAGCTTGGAAAAAGCTGACAAAGTTTAAACGTGTGATTCCCGGCTTTTAACCTTCAACCTACGACGGAGTGGAATAGCTAAAGTGAATATAAATCTAGATCCTGTTCGCGGGCCAGATCACTCTTCAATGTTGAAAAAAGGTTATGAGCTCGTTCGGCCCAGCAGTGATCGATTGACTGTCCCGCCGGAGGGTTTGAATCATGAAGAAGCCAACCCCTGACCCCGGTCATGGAAAGCTTAAATAGCCCCAGGCTGGCGCGGCCCAAGTGAATGGCGGGGTCGCAGGCGGAGATCACGGGAATGTCGCAGACCCGAACACGGGGTTGGGAAGATGTTTGACGGAATTGGAGTGGTGGCATTGGATGAGCTTATCCGAATTACATGGGTACAGCAACTCAGACTCGTTCATGACATGGGCGACGCGTACGTGGAGGTTGGAACTCTGCTTTGCTTTGCGGGAGTCAAAAGACTGTAAGGCTTAACATGCAAATCTGGCAGAACTCTGAATTCGAGGTCTCGAACCTGAAAGCTAATCCCTGTGAGAGCGGCAACAGTAAATTGGCAGGCGTAATTTTGGAGATCGTTCTCGTCACGAACAGGCATGTGGCCAAGTAGGCCAGCAGGTCGGTGTAGTGCAGCCAAGACCTTTGGTCTCGCAATGCAGCAACAAGTCGAATGCGCTCCTCACCTCGAGCCCGAAATAAGCATACAAATAAAACATCTTGGGTTGTAGCGCTATGTTACCTACCGAAAATGGACCAAATACCGAAGCTGAAAGCCTGTTAGGCGAGCCGGCAGCCGTCGGGTGGGGAGGTCGCTCTTTGGGTCCTAAAGTGGACCGCACTCAATGATCGACGGCTTCCCGCCTCCCCTACCATTCCGATGGGATCGCCGGTAGGTTCTCTTGGTGTCGTTATCCTGTCTGTAGAATGTTACGACGGTGGGGTGAGATGTCGCGTACCACGCCGCATGGACCTTTTTAGACCCGGACGATCGCTCTTAAGCTCCGGATTGTGCAAGTGTGTCGGTTGAGGAGGCCCCGTAAAGACTAGCGCGGCGTTTATAGAACTGTCTACTGCATACCCCGACATGCGCTCTGGACGAAATGAGTACCGTTGCCGCCCACTGGACCGAAGTTTCCGCCTCGTTTCTCTCCGTCCCGTTCCCCCTTCTCAGAGGACGGTGTAGTCGCTGGTACGTGCCAGATCTACCTTTCCAAGCCCCAACCAAGTTTGGTTTCCCATCCTGTCGGCGGGTCATGCACGGTCGTTGACCGGCGTCGCGTCTGAGTCGTGAGGTCGTAATCAAAGACTCGGCAGCCCCACCTAGCCCGACTCAAATCTGGCTGAGCGAAGAAAAAGCTTAAACCCTCCCGCTGGTTTGTCGGCCTTTCTGGCCAAGTTTGGAGGAGTTTCCCGAGGCTTCATCCGAATTTGAGAAAGGCAGACAAGCATTCCATGAACGACAACGCGTCCGAGCGGACGTACATTCCCACGCACCCGAGCGTTCCGCAGGCGGCCAAACGAGTTGCGAGCGCTTCCCCAAGGCGCAGTGGGTCGGCAACTCTCAACGTCGCTCTCGCAACTCGCGACAGGCGGAGAAGGTAGGTTACCGCCGATGGCACGCGACCGAGTTGGCGATAATGCTGCCCACCCAGGCCGAAGTCTGTCGGCCAAAACAACAACAGCTCTGCATGACGGCGGCGAATTTGTTTTGCAAAGTTCAAAGGTTAAACGGCGTGATTTTGGAAAGCAGCCCTCGGTGTCAGTTCTAGACTCGAGGTTGAAAAGTACTTAAAGGGATAGGATACCCCCTTCAACAGCTTTCTTCTCTTCAGCAGCGACAATCGGTCAAGCAAGCTCAGCCTATTTTAATTACAGTCACGCCTACATAATCCCTAAATATTCCACTTTTCAGAGCTTTCTAGCTCAACAAACAAAGCAAAATGGTTTCCGTCAAGAGCCTCCTCATCACGACTCTAGTCTCCAGCGCCATTGCAACACCACTCAAGAGCCGCAGTGCCCTCGACGCTGGTGCTGATATCATCGAAGAAGCCAATGTAATCGAAACTCAAGACAAGGCCTCCTTTTTCCCTCCTATCCCGCCTCCCAATGGCGGCAATGGTGGAGGCGGTTATGGCGGAGGCGGCTACAACGGAGGCGGTTACGGCGGGGGTGGCTACGGCAACACCGGTGGTGGTGTTGACTGCAATCCAGCAGCGAAGGACAGACTTGATCAGGAGATCCGCAACAGAGAGCGCATGAAGGATCGTCTCGATGCTGAAATCAAGAGACGTGAGGATATGAAGGAGCAACTCGACGAGCAGATTCGCCAGCGGCAAAACGGGTATCACTGAGGAAAGAAAGCAATTTTTCACATTGGCGAGGCGTTAAAGAATGGAGTCGATATTAAACCTTCTTTTCCTGGGGAACAACTTAAAGACAGCGAGCTTGGGGGACATGACTATCATTGGCGTCGGTACCAGAGATTGAAGGATCACAGATGCTGTAAGAATTTCGAGAGAAATAAAAACACGTTCTTTGATCACATTCTTGCCTCAAGTCGCTATGAAACCTTTGACAATGGAAAAGTGAAAGCAGCTTTCAAGCCCCCTGGAAGCTGGCAATCTAATTAGCATTCCCTGTCTAGAGCATGACTACGAAAGGTATTTGGGTATGTTGAAGAACACACAAAGGCCCAGCGTATGATGCGAAACAGTCAGCTTTTCTTCTCTCAGGTAAGAGTTCTGTAAGCCCAGTGGTGGCACCTTCAAACGTGGTGCAAAACGCACAGGGATGCTATAGAAGTTCGCTTATACTGGATATGGAAGCAAATGGGTTTCTCCCATTCATACTGGATTGAAGATTACAGGCTCAAGTAACTGATGTAAACACAGAAGCGAATGCATTGCGCTCACTTGTTCCGGATACTTCACCTGATATGCAGTCACCTGATGAACAACGATCAAGGCCTTTTCTCTCCTTTGAAAACAAAAACGAAAGCATACCCCTCAACGCAGACGTCCCAATGTCAATCAAAGTCTAGACATCTTGAAGTTAGCGCGCCTCCGTCGCGGAGATCTACAAGCCCTTCAAGGCCTCCGTCGAGTCCTTCACAACTGGCTCGGCTGTCCGTCCCGGCTCGTTGCTGTCAAGGAGCCCGTCATTTCCTTCATCATGGCAACCACGAACATGACACACTAAGTCAAGGCCGTGAAAAAGACGGAGTGTATGATCTTCGTCGTGCCAGTCTTGGCGCTGCACAACGCCGTCGTAAAGCCACGAGAGGTTATCACCACCTACACAGAGTTTGGCACCAGCGACATGAACCATGAAGGTTTTGTATAGATTTCGGTTTGCCGTCCAAAAACAACCTTTACCCAATGGAGATCATGCCAAAGGTAGAAAAGCACCAAAAACGCATTTTGGGAGTCGGATATTGGTTAAGTCGAAGAAGCCCCCTATTTACCAAGGCATCTAATACCGGTGGCAAGACGACTTCGACGAAGCCAGGTGAAAACAAGATACCAAAGATTGACGATATGGAATATTCTGCCGACAGGGCAAAGTTTTTCAAGAAACCGCGGATGTTAATCTCTTGGCGTTCGGACTTCGGGACTGGAATCTCTCACAAAGAATTGGCAATCTCGAGTCTCAGCTTGAAAGATCGGACCGACGCCGCAAAGAACTTTCTCCATCCCCTTGGCCACATGAATCCTCGATGAGTTTCTGGCCATCTACTAGCTACGCCGCCAAAAAATTCTTCCCCGAGTCTTCGAGGAAAATCAAAGAAGCCTCCAAAGCAAAGCGGGCGTTGTCGGCCCCGGGGGCCTTTTGTTCCAGGTCAACGACTACAGACAATCCTCTGAGCTCGCTCTGCCTCTCATTTAAAGGTTCACCTCCTACAGCCTGATGCATCCAGCTGGCAGAGCTAATCTTTGGGTTGGGCCTTTTCTTTAGTCTTGTCTAATCTTAACCTGGTCTAGATAAAATCCTTGTATGCCTACGAGAGGCTAGTTCTATTTGAGAGTGTTTTTAAGTCTTATTTGTTGTCTGACCTCAAAAGAAACCAGCGAGCGCATGAGCGCGCGAGGGCAGAATCACTGGCAGCGGCACAATTTCTGATGGCCAGACCAGTGGATACCGAACTGACTGGACCAGAGCGATCTTGCGATCAGCATGGAAACGTCTCATTCATCGCATTCAATTCAGTAACCGGACCCCATGGTGTTGTGTTCATAATACATGTGTCGTCCCCTTGATCACGCAGCCCCCGTTCGGTGGGAGACCCCGACCTCCTCAATCCTTCTTACTAGCAGCGCCCTCCTGCTTCATTCCATCACACCCGAAAGCGTTGCCCGCAACCTCCTCGGCCTTGCCGTATCCCTGCGCCGAAGGGTCGCGCTGCTGGCCCGCGGCCTTCATCGTCGACGCGGCGTGCGCCTTGTCCTGCTCGCCTGACGAGGTCCAGGCGTGGGAGCCCGTGACGTTGCCGATGGCGGCCTTCCGTGTTGTCAGTTATAACTCCCAAGTGAAAAGTTGTAAAGATAGCGGCCCGGGCAGGAGGAATAACAGTTCATACCTCTGCCGCGCCCTTGATGTATTCGGCGTGGCCGGCAACGAGGCCGGGTTGTTGCGATTGTTGGTCGTTGGTGTTTTGGGATGCCATTGTGGAATACTTTGTATTGTAGTTTTCTTGGATATTGTTGGTGTCAAGACTTTTTTTTGGATTCTTGCAATAAAGCTGATGTGCGGTGGAAGCTGTACTTAAAGGCCGTTGTGGTGATACATGGATACAAAGGCAGCAGTGTCGCCATGACGTCAACCATAACCGACGTCATTATTTTGTGGCTGCATCACATGATCATTCTGCAAAAATGTAACACGACCGCAATCAATGACATCTGCCTCACACAGAGCTCTAGAGAACAAAGGCTGGGTCTGCTGATATTGATTGAAAGAAGCGTGTTGGTCCCATATTCATCTGATCCATGATCAAGGCTATATATGCATATAACAATAGGGCAGTTCAAGTAAAGTTAAAATACTATTGATACTGGTAGTATGAGGGGTATAGCTAGACTGGAAAAGCATACTCAAACATTGATGCTCATGTCTTCCGGACATCAAACATCAACCTTCTCGGCGTGGGAGGTGTTGAGCGCACTCTTTTTGCCCTCAACAGCAGCCACGCGGTCCTCGAAGCGCACGCCGGCTCTCTTGGTGCGCCAGGCTGGGACGTTAGCATCAAAGAGCTCGTCGATCTCCTCGAGGGTCTTGCCGGCGGTTTCGGGGTAGGTGAAGAAGATGTGTGCCGTCATGGCGGCACAGAAAGTACCGAATATCATGTACGTCTTCCATTGGATGTTGGTGAAGGCGGGCGGTACGAAGAAGGCGAGAGCGAGATTAAAAGCCCAGTTGCAGGCTGCAGCGAGACCGACACCAGTGGCGCGGTACTTGAGAGGGAAGACCTCGGAGGCGTAGATCCAGCCGATTGGGGCCCAGGTAAGGCTGCAGCAATGTTAGCCGTCGCCTTCTGCATAAAACCAAAATATAGACATTAACTTACCCGTAGATACCGACAAAGATATAGCAGAGAGCGATGACACCCTGAGCAGGGGCACCTGAGATAGCCCACTTCAGGTTCTCGTCGCCATCGATGCTGTCGACGGGGTTGCCGTAGACCTTCATGACGGCACCAGTAGTAAAGTGAATGATGCAGCAGATTATAGCACCGCAAATAAGCAGAGGGCGACGACCGAGACGGTCAATAATAGGCAGAATGGCACCAGTCGTTACCAGGAAGATGACATACTGGATAATAGACGAGGTCAGAGCAACATTGCCAGTCTGTCAGATAGGTTAGCAGTAGCCAGCAGAATTCCTACCAAGGTAAAGGACTTACCATGCCAGCCATGTTAAAGATGTAGATGAGGTAATATAGCATCACATTACCGCCAAGCAATTGCTGCCATATTTGGGCGCTACATCCAGCCACAGTGCGCTTCCAGACGCGAGGACCAAAGAGACCAAGGACACCAATGTTCTTAGACTCAGCAGCAATACGCGCAGCTTCCTTGACCTCGTCGAGCTCAGCAAGAACAATAGGAGATTCGTGGTCACCACCGGCATGCAGGTGAGCCAGGACCTCATGACACTCCTCCCAACGCTCCTTCTGGGCCAACCATCGAGGGGATTCAGGGAAAAAGAAAAGGGCGACGCCGAGGATGAGACCAGGAATACCCTGTACACCCCAGGCGATACGGAACGCTCTGGGACTGTCAATGGTGACGACACAACCGTAGGAGATGAGGTACATGATCAGAATACCCCATTCGATGGACCACTGCTGGATACCGACGATGCGGCCACGGATGCGGGAGGGGGCGAGCTCGGCGAGGTAGACGCAGCACTGCGAACTGGTGACACCGATGGCCAGGCCGCTCACAACACGACCGACGATGAGATGGGGAACGTTCTGGGAGGAGCACTGGAGCACGGCACCGAGGATCCAGATGATAGAGGCGAGCTTAAGGCGCCGCGGCGGCCCCACCAATCGGCAAGGAAACCGGCGATCAGAGCACCGACGAGGGAGCCGCCCGACATGGAGGCGGTGATGCCGCCCTGCAAGGTTGAGCTCGGGAAGTTGAAGTACTCCTTGTAAGAGTCGGCACCGATCCAGGCACTCATGGAACTGATGTCGAAACCGAAAAGCATGCCGCCAATGGTGCCAATGGCGGCGAGCGCTAAAGATGACTGATCAGCATCGAGACGATGTGGCAATGGGGCCCAGAGGGCAGAGGGGAGAGTGAGCCA
This sequence comes from Colletotrichum coccodes, assembly GCA_020466075.1. Taxonomy (NCBI): domain Eukaryota; kingdom Fungi; phylum Ascomycota; class Sordariomycetes; order Glomerellales; family Glomerellaceae; genus Colletotrichum; species Colletotrichum coccodes. The sequence continues at coordinate 22,314 of JAIMZG010001415.1, forward strand.
AGGCTGAGGTGCATACCGTAGATGTTGTAGATGCGATACATGATGGGCAAAAGTCGCGCCTCTCCAAGGCGTTCCTGGGGAGACGTGAGTGCAGAGATTCGTTGTCAAGAGGGGTTTGAGGAAAGAATGGTACGCTGCGATACTGCAGTCAAGCTGAGGCCGGGTCCGCGACGGGAGTCTGGCAAGTGTGAAGGGTAAGGTGGACGATTATATAGATGAATGCACCCGTATGCGTACCCCGAGGAAACAATCACGGCAAACCGATGACTGTCACCGAGGCGCGCTTGTGAAGGAAGCAAACAAAAGGGTCCACCTTGCCTGCGGGTGCTTCGTTCAATGGGCGCGAAGGGTTGGACAAGTGGTGGAGCAAGAGTCAAAACTCAGTCGTCTTTGAGGTAGAGGTGAATTAGGCGTGGCCCGACGCGCAAAAAGCAAGGCTCCTCCCCGGCAGGCGGTGATGAAGCCACTTCAAACTCGAGGAGTGCAGAAGTCCTACCGTAGCCATCGTGTCGTGTTAAGCGCACGTATGAGAGGCCGTGAAAGACGGACGAGTCTGGAGCATGCGACGTCATATCCACGTGCGAAGCCAAGGATATGGTCTTCTCCGCCCTGGTGGTGTTGGTGTATCGATCCAAACCCGGGACGCCATGGGATGGGAGGGCGTGTATTGGTCGGTCGATGGTCCGGATGGGAGGAAGGAAGCCGCCGTGTACCGTGTACGGGGCTTCAGAGGAGTAGGAAATCACGGGGTCGAGCGCCGAGAGAAAGAGGGACCGTGAGCCGACGAGGGGAACCCGGGCAAAGAAGGGGAGATGTGGGCATGAGGAGGAGGAGTAGGAGGAGGAGGAGGAGATTCGGAGATGGGGGAGAAGCTGGGGGCGTCCAAGGAAGGTCTTGGAAGAGAGCTGCAATGGCAGAAGGCGGCCTCTGCGTGGGTTGGACGCTATACCCGACCCAGTCACGACTCCAGACGAAAGAATTGGGCCGGCCTGGTGTAGCTGTGGTTTTCTGGGCAATTCTGGGGCATTTTCTGGGCCGACTCTTGGTGTTTGTTTGCCATTCAAGAATTGACAAAGCGGTGCAGCAAGTTGCGCTCAATCAGGTCAGGCCTAGAGGGCCAAAATGATGACGGTGGGAGGGAAAGTGGACCGGACGTCGTTGGTGCCTCGGGCAAACATCTGGGGCTCTGAGAGATCAACGTCACCTGCTCCCCGAACGAGGAAGGCGTCGTCCGGTTCCCACCCCAGTTTTGCGGGACCCGCACCCTTTACCACGACGGGTACGTACAGCGAGTGTGGGTATCCGCTTGTGGCTTGCCATTCCCGGCATAAGAAAATCCCGGGGTTCGTATGGAAAGAAGGCAGGCAGGAGCCGGGACTGCTGCAGCGGGACGCTTGCACGCCATTCGGCCTCTCATCATCGCTGCAGCGCGGCGTTACTTTCGTTGGACTCTCGGTTGGCGACTGTGACATGGCGAGGAACCTCGACAAGGCACGCACGATGGATGCATGTTCGCACCATGTCTGCCTGCAACACCAACGCCTCGGACTCTGCCCGCTGCGGCGCAACCCACTGGGAGGACAGTTCCTTACCGAGAGGATGGTTACCCCACTGTGTCCACGCAGCAGCGACGAAGCACTGCATCCGTTCCGAGGAAGCAGCCAAAGAGAACGCACTCGCGTCTCCAAAGGACGATTATTTCCTCCTGCAGATCTGGATGTATCTGCAACGTGAGTATGCATTGCATGTTGTTTACCGTCAAGATACCTGGCTCGTCTGTGCAGATACCAAACATTCCTTCGGGCGCATAACCGTTGATGATAATATCGGGGCCGTCAATGCTTGAGTTCGTGCCAATATTGGGGTAAATGAAGCACCGCGACGCTGGTGCTCAGTCCCGATCAGACGGATCATGGTGTCCCCCTGAACCCCAGAACGCAAGACCTCTTACGCGAACCGTCGAACCGCGGCGGACGGAGAGGCTTCCGATACAGACAATACAGACACACACACATACGCGCATACAAAAGAATAACTCGGCAGGACAGGACCCAATACGCTCGGCGCTTGGCATCGCCCTAGGATTCGTCTTATTCTCCAAGTCGTCCTCCCTCTCGAGCCTAGCGTGGGGCGAAGCGTCATTATCCACGCCACCCGTCAAACTGACTTTCGTGTTCCAAACGCCCAACTCCAGTCCAACGCTCAGTGTCTTACGTTCCTTTCGCGCTCCAATCGTCTTCATCCAAACCTGTCTTCACCAGGATCCTCATACCGGCTCCGCGTCAGGGCCTCCCGACTCCCGATGGCTCGCCGATCCGGCACACGTCTTCCAGTCGCCCGCCCACGGCTTCGGAGCGCTATCAATGTCTGAGCGCGTTAAATTCTTTTTTGCTTATATCGGCCCTACGGTGGCACAGAGGATGAACGCCAACGCGGCTTCCTTCGACACCCAGGACGATCATGACAGTTTCGTCCGCCTGCCTTCCCGCGCACAGCCTGTTGCTGGTCCCTGGCTACAGGAGGTTGATTAGCCAACGCACTAATAGCCGTATATCACACTAAAACCAGACATGAACATTCTGTTGCCGCTCGTTGATATTCAACCGCGATACTAAACAATAACCACCTCATGCAAGACTTTAATGTGTTCAACGGCTTCCCCGTTCATTATTCCATGTACATAGCATTCCCCAACAAGCCTCAGCTTGTCGGTATCCGCCGGCCGCATGAGGAATGGTACATGGCAACCATCAAAAACATATACTTCATCCCCTGCTTTTCCACTTTCGGGAAACAACCCCAAAAACCCCATGTCCGTGATCCCTAGCCTTCGGTTCCTGACAGCCGGGATCATCGCACCTCTGACCTCCTGAAATGTCTTACCGGGCGTGCGCGATCCCAAATTCGCCAGCTCCAGTCTCCCTTTTCCCACAGGCCGTCTTTGTCTCGCGGAGTACGTCTGTCCGGGAAGCGAGGGTGACTGACCCGTCGTAGCGTCTAGGAGAAGGCTGATGATCTCTTCAAAAGAAGACGGAGCCTTCGCCATGCCGGTCTCGTTCTTGCCGGCCACGATGGTCTGCCAGAAGGCCGAAAAGACGGATCCTTGGCCGGGGTAGTCCTGAAGCTGGCCTGCAAAGTTGCACAACTTTAACAGAGCCTTGTTTTCGACGGTCGGACTCGTGTAAAAGAGGTCAGGGTCAGCGATAACATCACCGACCTGGACGACCGTATCGATCAAATGGCCTCTTACACGCAACTCGTTCTTGTGTTGGCTATGCAAGACGGCGTCTATCTTGCCAGTCGCAGGCTTGAACTCTCCGCTGGCGCTATAGACGGCTCTCGTGGTGGTGGAGTGTCCCAGCGAGGCCGTTTGGCGAGCCTTTCTCCAGTCCGGCACCCAAGACGGCAGATCCGCAGACTCGTGATCCACACTTGTGAGCACGACTGCCAACCTCAACCCCGTGGGGTCGCCCGACAGATGAAATGCAAGCAAGTCGCGGTAGAGCTTGACATCCGGGGAGGTTTGCGCATAGCTCGGCTTCACCATGGCCTTGTCACTGTCACGACACACTCCCAGGAGCCCGTACACCTTGTCTCGGCTGTCGTAACACTGGGCCTCCCGCGAAGCAACCAACAAGTCGAAAAGGGGCACGCTGACGCTGTCAAAACTCATCTTCATCCTGCCGAGGTGCCACGCTGACTTGCAAACATCTCCGCGGTTGACCGTGCTTGCTCCGCTGGCGTTGAACTTCTGATTCAGCATCGGGATATTCCGCAGGTTGACAGGTGCAGGCAGGCCCAAGATAGCACGTCCCATGTGGTAACGCCGTTGCCGCAGACGACCCAAGGGTCCTTGGAGAGTATGACCTCCTGAATGATCCATAGCCTTTTGAACCATGGCCTGGAGAGGAACTCCCAAAGAGCACGCCATACTTCCGCCTCAGGACCTGGAAGCCCAAGCCGCTCGAACTCCTCGGGCTCGATGTCCCTCTCCATGAACTGTAGAAGCTTCCTGACGTCCTCCAGAAGCCCGATTGCGGCGGCGGAACTATCGGTCGATTCCCCCAGCCAGATGGCAGTATTCATCGCGTTCTGATAGATACTGGACATCAGCGGGATCTGTTGTTCCTTCTCCCGGTTGTCTTCCTGGTTGATGCAGATCTGATCGATCCACATGACCACGGATCTGTCTTTTCCCTAAAGGCCCGCAGGGCTGCTTCGAGGGACTTGGTGATCGCCAAGCTGCAGCCGTCGCATTCGATGTTGCCTTCGAACACAGGGGGGCCCCAAGTGTAGCTGAGTGCTGTGTAAGGGATGGCAGAAGTCGGGCTATCCATGGAAAGCGCGAATCTGCCCTTCAACTCGAGTGAGCAATGATGCAGGCTGCCCTGCAGCCGGTCTGTCGCTGCCCCCGGTCTGATTTCGAGCACGCGAATTTCAAACGGGTCGACGATGGGCTTGTACGGCTTCGAAGTGTTGGGGGCTTGCCTCGCGACGGGGGCCGTCCTTGTGGACGCCCAAGCGCGGATGCGGTCCGCATCATCCCCGCTGCAGTTGTGTTCACCGACGTGAGCTAGCTTGAACCCTTTATCTACCTCGTACTCCCTCCAATACTCGGACGACACCGATTCTCCAAAAGAATGGGAATTGTTGTTAGACATTTCGAAGTTGGAGACAAGTTTGCGCCACTATGGGCTCTCAGGTGCGGCTGGATCACCCGTTGCCTCGAGGTCGAGCGATCGGGGTGAGCAGGGTGAGCAGGTTGCTTACGCAGTAAACAGATGGAAACCTGTTAGTGATATAGTGGTCGTTGTCAAACTGAGGACCGGGGGAGTCTTAGCTGACCGATTACCCATAAAATCAAGGAGAAGCGGGCCCAGCTGACACCTTTTTTGATTGGCTCAAAAACGAGGTAGCGGAATAGGCCCCCGGTACGTACTTAGGGACTTCTGCTATTGATGCGCGCCCCAGCGAATGAAGGTCGAGCAGCTATCTGCCAGTCAAAAGCGGGAGCTCTGACTACGTAATAAGCGGCACTTGGCAATCCCCCTTCACATCCTTCCATCCTTCCGTCTTTCCATCTTTCCATCCTCCCATTACTCCGCGCTATGAGCAAGGTGTACCACAGGATCGTCTGTCCATCAGCGGCTACGTTGCTCATGGGAAGCCATGATACCCAACCGAAAAGACGGCTGTAGGAAGCAGAGCCGCACGCGATTGCTTGTAAGACCCTCCCCTGCATAATTAGTCGCGCACCCCCCGGGATTGTTGTGATGCCGTCGAAATCCACACTTCTGAGCAACAACCATAATGGACGAACGAACTCGGTTGGAGGTAGAAACTCTCTTTACTGTGCACGCAAACAACCATTTCGTGTTTTCGATCGACACAATCTCGTCTATTCATGTGACGAAACTCTCACATGCGATGACGATGCTTGGCCTCAAGAAGACCCAGGCGAAACACATGGCACGCTGGCTTTATTCCTAGCACCTGCCATATTTCTACGGATTACGAACACCCATGTGCCGAGAGATAATTACCTCGGGGTCGTGTTTGGCAGCGATGCCCAATGAGTGTGACGTTTTACTTGATAGAGGCTAGAGTAGGGGTATCAGCGAAACGCGATTCGCCTTGAAGATCAACTGGGATGTGCCTGGGTCTTTTGTCTTCTACAATCATAGCCAACACGGCAACAAGATCGTGTCGCGAAGGCTCCATCCTCAGGTCATCAAGTCCTCACGAGATGTTTTAGAATCTGACGAGCTCCACATTTTCATGAGAACCTGTGAGCTGTATGTTTGAGTTCTAAATATGAATCACACTGTAACGGTTTCCTCATGCTGGAACACGGCTAGGGCGAGATGCGCCAGCACCATACTAAACCTCCAGTATTTAGGTTTGAATACTTCTGTTTGAACAAGTCGAGCATCTTTAAAAGTGGTCCAGTGTTATGTTAAAGTAGAATTAGATCTGGCGCTAATGGCACTGTATGGTATGCTATACATGAGCTCACCGGTTAAGTCTGCGCTCTAAAGTGCTATTGTAAGACTTAAAAGTCTTATAACGAAGTGGATTTTTTAAGAGGAATTTCTCATATATGTCAGACTGAGAAGCACGGACGAGTGTGGATGCTTCTGCTGGCTACTGCCCAGCACCTCCATCGTTTGCGTCGCCTTAACGCCCATGCCATGACAAAGGGCATTCAATGTTGATGGGACGCACCCGGGCACTGTGTCCTACTGTTGGCGTGGGCAACGGCAGACACCATCTCGCTGACGATGGCGACTAACACTTGTCTTGGTCACCAGGCGGGCAGGCGGGTGACAAATAAAGCTGCGCCTCGATAGGGCCACTCACCCGACAAACGTGGAATAACTAGGAGGGAGGCACTTCGTCTTACATGGTACTCAAGCGCAACAAACATGTAATGCTGCTTCGTAGGTGCGGCTTTTCTTGTCAGCCGCCTGGCGGGGTGATGCTTGGCGACCAGCATCAATCCCACGCAAATGTCTCTCCTAGCACCCCCCGGATAGATAGCACGGTTGAAATCGTTGATATATCTCAACACAATTTCCTAACAATAGAGGAAAGCAGAAGCTCCAACGCCGCCATGTCGGCGGCCCAACTCCCCAGCATCGAGGACCAGCTCGTCACACCCGACAATCCGCCGCGGACAAACCTTCATGGCATGGACCACGCGCGATGCGCCGCCCTCCACAATTACCTCGTCGACTACTGCCTAGCGGCCGATGGTCGTCGGCTCGACCCGGCTGCTGAGGGCAGCCGTGCCACATACTTCAACACGCACGGCGACGCGGCCGAGACCGTCCGCCCAAGGCTGCATCCATCCCTGGCCGCCTTCCTCGCTGCGGCGCGCACTCCCGATGCGCCGCTCTTCTTCTTTGTTGAAGGCATGCCAGACCCGGACGGCGACTTCAACGGCCTCTTCGACAACGAGACGGCCGAAAACGAGGACGAGCCCGAGACTCCGTCGTGCGCCTGTACTTCTCCCACCTGGACGCCTGCGAGGGCAAGTCAGGCGGCGGCATGCTCTACCACCAGGGCCGCCACCTCGCCTCCTTCTTCGTGCACCCGGACGACACGGAGTGTGCGTTTCCGGTCGACGAGCACCCGCAGAGCTGGCATCCCCTGGAGACCATCCTCTCCAACTGGATAGCCCTGGTCCGCCTCGGCAAGGTCGTCGCCTCTCCCACCGACGAACCGGCCCTGTGCGGCGGCGTCAAGATCGGGAATTGGGAGTGGCGGCCGTATGGCGACGGCCAGGTGGCGGGGTGCGTCGCGGCGTGGGATCGGCTCTGTGACATCGTAGAGGTGCGTCGTCGGCAGAGCAGCGGCGCCACGGTCGACGACGACGACAACCGTCCCAGCGAGCCCTTGCTGACGCCCGCGGCCATGGACGCAGCCGGAATCCCGGATCCCTCTTTCGCGCGCGCCTTCCTGGGCCTCGCGCACCGTCCCCGGCACATCCGCCAGATCGCACCGGGGCTCTCCCTCCCTCCCGCGCACGCGGCTGCCTTCGCCGCCGCCCAGCCCTTCACCCACCTGCCCCGGCGCGTCCCCCAGTGGGACGGCACGGCGCGGGAGGGGATCGTGCCGCCCGTGTACGTCTTCTTCAGCGAGGCGGGCGCTCCGCAGGTCGACGTTTCGGGCTGGAGGTCCTCGTTCCGCCCCTACTGGGACGACGGGCACGGCACAGTACCGGACGGCATCGCATTCCCGTCTCGCGTGCCGCCGGGTGTCTACAGCGAGTGCGTCGTCCGGTCCGAGCCCGAGGCGACCGAGGAGGCGTTCCGGCTGCCGCTGCCGTTTGACCTGTACGGCGCGCGCTTCAGCAGCGGGGACGAGATGAAGGATACGGCGGCGGACGAGCTGTTCCAGCATGGATTCAAGCCTTTTGGGGGAAGCCCAAGCCGGCCCCAGCGGCTGGAGCGGCTGCTGGAGCGGCTGCTGGACCACTGGGCGAGCCTGGTCGAGCGAGGGGTCTGGTCTGTCGGGCCGCACGGGGTGCAGGGCTCGATCGAGGTGTTTAGGGATGCTATGGTGAATTGGGCGGATTATGCGATCCCGCCGAGCTGGTGACCGTGGTTGTGGATTGAAGACGACCTGTTTTTTTCCCTTTTCTCGAGGTAGCCAGATCTCTGCCGCCGCCGCCACTACGAAGGTAGCGTTTTTCGTGTCATCTACAGCACTCTACGTGAAAGTTTTTCCTGGACAGAGGCGGGAACATCACAGTCGCTTCACTGGTTGAACGCATGCACCTCCCTCGCAGCGTGAACGGTTCTTAGTTGATGGAAGAAGTAAGCTGCTGGGTGAGGAAAAAACTTCAATGGTAGGAGCAGCAGGGAGACAGCTAGACTACGGTACAGAAAAGGCACCGCCCCCAAGCCGCCTCATCGGCTCAGGGGACACAGGCGCCGCTATAACAGTTGGACCCCTTGCAATAGTCGTTCCCGTCGCCACAGAAGCAATGTATCGAGCAGCACGCCCCGAACTGCGTCCCCGTGCACGTCTTGTTTCCCGCATTGCTGGGCCCGCACTCCCCGTTCGTCGACGGGCCGCCTATGTCGGGCTCGCAGTCGCCCGAGTGGCAGTTCCCGGGCGCGCAGTAGTCTGACCCGGACCCGCAGAAGCCGGAGATGCTGCAGCAGCTGCCAAACTGCGGCGTGCACACCGTCCCGCCGTAGTCCGGGCCGCACGTGCCGTCTTCCGTCTCGGACCTGCCAACCACCACCACCGTCATCGTCATCATCGCCGCAGTACTCGGGCCCGCTGCCGCAGAAGCCGAACGGCGAGCAGCAGTCGCCGAACGCGGTCCCCTGGCAGGTGACGCCGCGCGGGCAGGTGCCGTCGGCGGAGGGCCGCTTGGGGGTCACAGGGGCGACGCAGGCGTCGTAGCCGAGCCAGAGGTTGGTGCACGCTTCGTCGAGGTACGTGTTCCACTCCAGCAGCCGGCCGACGGCCAGGTTGAAGCGCTGGCTCACTGTGAAGCAGTCGTCGCCGGGCGCGATGAGGTAGTAGGCCCCGCACTGGCTGATGGTGCCGCTCTGCGTTGGGTTGGCGGGCGTGGCGGTTTCGTAGTAAGTCGGTGAGCCTGTTGCGCCAGGGGCGGTTATTGTTGCGTTGGGCTTGGGTGCCGTGCCGCCCGGCGATCTGTTCAAGAGCCTCCCGCGTCAGTATACCTGGCACATCGCAGTGGTATCGATCTTGTCTGGCTGGGGACTTTTTGGACTTGCCCTTTGCATACACGCTGCCCTGCAGCAACGCCGGAACAGCTTCCCTGGATGTTGCGGTTCCAGCTAAGGAATTGCATGGGCGTGACGGTGTAGGTCGAGTTGGAGTACCTTTTCAGCAAGTTGATTGCTGGGATGATGTTTAGCACATATCCGGATCCATCTTGGGGCGCCCAGTATATCACGCATATCTTTTGAAGAAGAATTATCATGTTGGGCGGTCCCAGACGATGTCAAGTTTACACGGCAGGGGCACACAAAGCGGCTTATCGAAAAAGCAGCTGTTGTCCCATGTGACAGCCCGCGCGTCTCCGGTAGAAATGTTGTACTTATCCAGGAGCAATTCTTAGCATGGGGACGGTGCCTTGGCTGAAGTGCGTTCTAGGTTGTTATACTCACGTGTCGGACAGGTCGTTGCAGGTGAGCCAGTTTGCCAGCGGGTGTATCTTTGCCCCTGGCAGGTAGGCGCCGCCGTCGTGGACGGGCCATCGGGGTCGCTCCGGTAGTAGTCGTGGAAGTCGCTTCTCCCACGTACAGCGTCTGCTCTGCCTGCCGCGTCCAAGCAGCCGGCCCCCTTGCCGAGGAACTCATCCTCGATCGTAAAGTCTCTCTACCAGGCATACTCGGACAAGACGCCCAAGTTTAGAAACCAGCCCCTGATCCGGTTCCTATCCCGCAACCCGGATGCGCGGCTTGACCGCATGAGTCCAAACCCCCTTTCCCTACTGGAGAAGAGACAGTCGGACGACCTCCCAGAGGGCGTTTGTGCACCCGGGCAGCCCTGCAGAAACAGCGCCCGCTGCAGCAACACGGGAGTCTGCTCGTACGCCCCATCGGGCTGTGCCCCTGACGTCTGCATCAGCAACTGCGACGCCAAAGCCCCTTGCGGACAGTATACCGATCCCGCAAGTGCATCGTGCCCTTTGGACGTCTGCTGCTCCCAGCACGGGTTTCGTAAGTTGATGGGTACTTGTTTTCGAGGTCTCTCCTGAGTCTGATGAATCGAATGCTGACTTGGGTCCTGGCTATATGCAGGCGGCAGCACTTCCGAATTCTGCGGCGACGGGTGCCAGGGGGGGCTTCGGAAGCTGTGGGCCTGCGCCCAGCCCTTCGTGCCCCAGCTCGGGCGGCGGTGCGGTCGGGGACCGCCGGATCAGCTACTACGCGAGCTGGTCGACCGTGAAGTCGTGTGACGCCGTCCCGCTCGAGGACCTGGACGTGTCGGGCCTGACGCACGTCATCTTCTCCTTTGCCTTCTTCGACCCATCAACTTTCCAGATCACGCCCATGGACGCCAACGCGGGGACGCTCCTGTCGCGCTTCACGGCGCTCAAGCGCAGGAAGCCCGGCCTGGAGACCTGGATCGCGATCGGTGGCTGGTCGTTCAACGACCTCGGCAACGTGCCCGACACGCGGCGCGCATTCAGCAACATGGCTAGCAGCGCGGTCAACCGGGGGGAGTTTATCCGCGGGCTGCTCAACTTCATGCAGACGTACGGTTTCGACGGCGTGGACCTGGACTGGGAGTACCCCGGCGCCGAGAACCGCGGCGGCGTGGCGGCCGAATTTGTCAACTACCCCATCTTCTGCTCGGAGCTGCGGGCGGCGCTGGGGACGCGCGGCATCAGCGTCGCGATACCCTCGTCGTTCTGGTACCTGCAGAACTTTGACCTGCCAGCCATGGCGCACAGCATCAGCTGGTTCAACGTCATGAGCTACGACATCCATGGCGTTTGGGACTCGAGCAACCGGCTTACGGGACCCTTCATCCGCCCGCACACCAAGCTGACCGACATCGAGAACAACCTCGAGCTGATGTGGCGCGCCGGTGTCAACCCGGCACAGGTGACGCTGGGCCTGGGCTGGTGGGGCGGTCCTTCACGCTGGCCGACCCGTCGTGCAACGTGCCCAATGGCGTGTGTCGCTTCACGGCCGGCGCGAACCCCGACCAGTGCTCCAACAACGCCGGCACGCTGACCAACTCGGAGATCAAGCGCATCCTGGCGTCCGGCACCGCGATAGAGTCGTACGAAGAAAAGGCAGGCGTCAAATGGATGCACTGGAACGACGACAAGTGGGTCAGCTACGACGACGGGGTGACGATGCAGCAGAAGATGGATCTGGCGAGCAGGCGGTGCCTGGGCGGAGTCATGATTGTAAGAAGCCCCTGAACAACTCTGATGTACCGTCAACAACAGACAAGTACTGACCCGGGCGCGGTTGGCGGACGGCAGTGGTCGATCGACCAGGACAACACGGGCGCGAGCATGGACGACATGCTGGGTATCAGCGACGCCAACGGGGTCCCCGACTCGCTCAAGCAGGGGTACAAGGACAAGGCAGCCGAGGCGACGCGGCGGAAAGCCGTGTCCGACAGCTGCTACTGGTCCCTGTGCGGCGGGCAGTGCACCGACGGCTACTTCGACGTGACCGAGTCCCGCGGCTCGCCGTCGGCCGTCCAGCGGAACACCCTCTGCGCGCCGGACGAGGTCCAAACGCTGTGCTGCGCCCCCGGGACGACCATAGGGGCGTGCAGGTGGGAAGGGTTCCGCGGCGTCGGCTTCCCATGCTCGCCCGCATGCGCGGACAGCAACGCGACACTGGTCGCGCAACACGAACTCGTACCACACGGACCAGGACGGCCAGGTCAGGGATCTGACGTGCACCGGCGGGTACCAGGCATTCTGCTGCTCCGGCTTTGAGCCCTCATCGATCACTAACACGGGCAACCTGAACCTCATCGACCAGGGCGATCTCGGCGGTAGCACCACGGAGAGCTCTCTCATGGTCCGGGACGAGCACGGCATGGTGCTGCACAAGAGGGCCAAAGGAGCTGTGGGGTGGAACACCGTCGCTCTGTGGGCGGCCATCGGAGCGATCGGGGCTGTCGAGACGCTCGGCCTGGCGATTCTGTTCGGCAGCGTCTGCGTCGCCGTAGCGGGCGCCGTCCCGGGGCCCGCAAGTACTTCTCCTGGGCGCGCAACCAGCGCCACGAGGGGTTCCGGACCAGGGCCCAGGAGCGGAACGCGAACAACGTGGCCCGGTGCCAGCTGGACGAGTTCCCCATGGGCGACCTCGAGGAATCGGGCGGGAACCAGCCGCAGGCCTGCCGCCTCGTCAACGGGCTCGCCAACGCCGCGCAGGGACGCGACTACAGCGCCTGGAAGAGGGCGCAATGGCGCCCTTGCTCCTCCTACAGGCGCAATGTGTGCAACATCCGGGACAGGGGTCCGCCGGCAACATGGTAGGAGGGCATCCATCCCTGTTTGTGCCAGTGTCCTCTCCTCATGCTAACGCTGCTCTTTTCTTTCTCTCTCGAGAAAATAGGAAGTCTGAACGGAAATCGCGGCAGCGGAAGTGGCAAACGCTTCTTAAACGCCTACGGCTTCGACTCACAGACGCAGAACTCGCTCTGCTTCGCCACGTTCACCTGGGCTCCATTCCAAGGGAACAGACCTCAGGGAACTTCGACGGTCACCGACCACGGCCTCCGTGTCCTCGACGATGACCCGTGAGTCACTCCTTGTGCTTGAACCCCCACATAATCACATGTCCGACCTGGCGTGTTAATAATACTTCGGGGGGAAGCATGTACGGGAGAGCCTACGGCTGGGAGCGGCAGAGCTGGATGGACGATCCCCACCCGTATGCTGCGCCAAACCGACCGACCGACTACCAGCCCGGCAGCTTCCAGAAACGGCAACAGCACCCACTCACGGCGGCCGGCAACGGCACCGAGGCGGATCACCAGGAGGCCGTGTGCCACGTGGGCGAAGCTGCCCGGCAGCAGGACGGCGGCGGCCACTACCTCGCTCGATGGGCTGCAGTTCGTCAACATGAACGGCAACCCGATCGACGGGCGGAACTGCGATATCATCTACGACGACAACGGCCCAGAATCACACACGCGCATGGTCATCGATGAGGATGGCGGCGTGGTGGACATGTACGTCGAGGACGCAAACGCCCACATGTGGGAGGGAGGAGGAGACTCCGGCACGCACGAGAGCCCGGTCACGGTGGTCACGTCCACCAAGACCGTACAGGCCTCTGCGCGGCCAGGCAGTGGCGAGGCGTCGCTCACCATCCCCGCGAGCTCGACTTTGACCAGGAAGCGGGTGAAGACTGTGGTCACTTTTGCGCCGGCTCTGTAATATTGTCTTGGGGCAGCACCATAGACCAATGATATTTAGCTTTATTACCTACATACCATGCACCTCCCGTCCTCAAAGCAACCTGTACACCTTGTTTGGCAGCTTCCTCGTGTAATCGTTCAGATGGCCTCAAAGTCGTCATCGGCTTGTCTGTATGGAGGTTTGGCTCTCCAGAGGCAAGCTTGTCTATTGAATGCGCCGTGAACAGCAAGCCAGTATACTATCCATAGGAAATTCAGATTCTAGTTGGCCTCGAATTCCGGGGCTTGGGATATGCCAAGGGAAGGGTCGTCTTACTGTTTTTATGATTCAATACTTCTAGGGCCTGTTATTCCTGGGATCTAGGACCAGTTTTCTAGATATAGCTTTACTGGGACTTGAGACCTTTCAACGGCTCGCTGTTGAACTCTACAAAGGGACTAGCTTCACCAGATATCAAATGTTGTTTGTTCAAGACTCGATATGACCGCATCTCTGCTCGTCGATGGGTATCGCTGACAATGTAGGTGACATTGGCCAGACAGGAGTTGCCATCCACCAGCGGTTCGAGGTCGGAGTAGGACGGGGTATTTCAGTCCATCGAGAAAACACAGAACATCAGCTTCAAGGGCCTCTTCTGGAGCAAATCCCAACTCGCCTCTCGTGTCCAGGAACATTGCTCGGCTCTGTGTATGATCATAAACTCTCTCCAAGCTCTCATCATGGCCGAGATACCCCTCATTGTCGTCATGGTATATTCCCTGTAGACATTGATTAATTTGATGCATTTTGCAAACGCTCTTAGCAAGTACCTACGGTTTGGAAAAGAGAGAAAAATTCGCGAGGTTCCATCGCTTTTGCCCGAATAGCTGGGGAAACTTAGTAGGATGTAAACTTCCTTAGCGTCTTGTGTAACTATACCTTTGAGGAGCGTGGGCGTCAGGCTTCGATGCATCGGTCTGACTTGGTTGTCAAGCTGCGCCTCGCTACCAACAAGATCAAGCACTTCGGTTATTTCTTTTTTTACATCCGATAGGTCATTGTACCGGAAAGGTGAACCGAGATGTTGGATGTAAGAGTGCTTGTAGCCCTTGACTTGTAGGACTAGGTGACACCCTGTACAGTTACCACACTGACAACTCCGGTTGTGTAAAGAAAACTTTTTGTGTCCACTTGTCAGGAGACGCAAGGGGCTTCTCCCACAGGCGTGAAAGGCATTGAGCACCGCGTACACATATCTAGTTTGTGTCCAGTCGGGTATCCAAGAAGGCATTTTCATCGAACTAGGATGGTGGATAATAGAAAGCATGGGTAAACCCGCCTCAAACTTGAGCAGATATACTGCAACTTTCGTAAAAGCTTCCTCTGGGCTGTTGTTGTAGTCTATCAAACTGTCAAGCTCTGCGTCATTGCCTTCTACCATCGCTCGAAGCGCAAAGACCCTGTCTCGAGGATCAGTAGCTTGGCAGTTGTGGCTGTCAAGAAGAGCTTCCCATAGGGTGGGCTTGTTGCTTTTATAAATTCTCATTGAGTATGGCCAGTGGTGACGCATGACCCTAGTACCATGAGCATAACCGAGCGTACAGTGATCTAGGGAAGTGAAAAATGCTTTAGCTTGCCCGCAAACGATAAGAGTTTCAGGATTGGCGGCAAGTGCGGAGTTGTAAATCTCCTGCAAAACCCAGACTCTGTTAAACCAAGGTCTTTCAAGGAGAGTGTCGATGGCGTCAACGATTTCTCTTTCAGGCCTAGGACGGTCTGGAACCAGTGACGAGCGTGTCTCAATGTATAGCAAAGTACTGCGATCTGCCAAGGCGAGTTCTTCGAATAGTAAACGACTGGACTGGGTCTCCTCTCCAAGATAGACAACCACCTGATGGGAAGACGCAAAGATACGGTCCATCAGGCGAACTTGACTTGTCCTTTCTGTCGGATCGTCCTGGTTGATACAGAGAGCATCGATCCATAGCAGCCGCCTTGCACTCGACAATCGGAGGCTTTTCAGAGCTTCAAAACAGTTCCGAGTTATCATGGTAAAAGTCCCCGTGGGTCCCAGAGTGATTGGCAGTCGGTCTGAGGCATCGCCCCAGGTGTAGGATAACGCGTCGTAATTTGGGAATTGCGGTGGTCGAGTCATACGACGGTGAAAAGGTTTAGAATCTTCTTGCAGATACTCTGATAATTTAGAGTCACTGTTCGTTTGCCCGTCCTCGTTGTCCTCTTCGTTGTCCTCTTCGTTGCTCTCTTCGTTGTCCTCTTCGTCGCTGTAGTTGTCTCCACTCTCGTCAGACGCATGATTTAGGCGGGGAGAGACCATCTCCATTTCGGAATCTTCCTCGTTGATTTTCCGATGATGCTTAATCGTCGATAAGTTGAGATCATCGCTTTCTCTGTCGCCCCTGTTTCCCGTCGAACTGCTGCTCGATGAAAAACCGTAGCTAGATGCTTCTTCGAGACAACTTCCGGAACATCGATACCGCACAGAATATTTGCATCTTTCCTCCTGTATGACTGGCAAGATCGGATGATCATCCAAGAAACTGCATTCAATCGGCGCATTGTGATCCTCGGCGGGATGCAAGACGAGGATACGTATCGATTCCGGATGTTGAAGAGGAGCGTACTGGTACGGCATAGCAGTGTCGAGGTTGACGCTCATCTCGATGATTGTTCGTAGCTCAGATGATTTCGAGGCAGGGCAAGGCTCAACTATCGCCACCAACGTCTCGATTCTCGCTGAAGCTTGTGGAGCGATGATGGCGACGACAACGAAGAAGAAGGAAGAGAAGATGCCGTTTGGCCGCTGACTGGGCGTTAAAAGTGCCAGCCTGATCTGCGCCGCACACTTGCATTCACAGCAAAATGCCGCCGGTTCGCAGTGGGACTCCGCCCTATCAGGTTCCGTCACGTAGCGGCAAGACCCAGATGCAGCAGCGCTCTTGACGCAAAGGGATGTACACCGAGATATCTGCAGCCAGTCAAAAGCGGAGTTGTCAGAGCCTGCCTAAACGCGGGCCAATTGCTTCTTAAACCCAGGAAAGCAGCACAATAGGCCTCGGAGATTGCAACCTGCGACAATAATAACTCCATTTTGGCAGAGCAGGAAAGTTATGTCAGGCAGAAAACCGTCCAATGAAAGAATCTGATCAAGATAAGCTTATTTGCTATTGACAAGTGCTCATGCAAAGCCCCAGTCCGGCCCGCAGTGTGAATCCATTGAACTGCACTTCAACCGGTGGTTCAGGAATGGAGACTGGGACTCATACTCGGCTTAATCTTTCGAACGATTGAGATGATTTGAGTTGCGGGCTGTACAAGTTATGCTTTCCTGCTTGAGCAGCGAGCGCTTGCTACCTGATCCACCTATAACAGCACATGAAAATAGGGAAACATTAACACCATTGTTGGAAGGGGATTTGGCTGTGCTCGCTGAAGTAAGTGCTCCTGACAAGCTGCCATAGATTGTTATCGCCGTCATCGCCACGCGTTGGAAGAAGTCTGGCAGCAACTCTTCAATTCGCCATTCACACAGGGTATCATCACTCACAGACGTACTGGCGCTTGACAGGAAAGAGTGCCAGGGTGCTGAAGCTGGAGGATACCCCGCGATGACTCTCCCTCGCGGTATAGCCTACCCCGCCAACTGGAGCATTAATCCGCCCAGGATTTGCAATCAACTTCGCACCTACTTACTTGGCTGCTTTGCTTCACGTTGGCAGATGATGGATATCAGTTACGCATGAGATGAGGCCCGCCGTGGCTTCTTCGGACGTAGGTGGCGCCCGCTCCAGCGACTCGCTTAGGGGGATGGAACCCCAGACAATCGACCAGGCAAGGGCTGCAAGCCTTGGTGTCATTGAGAGTATATACGTATTGTTAAGGTCTTTGTTTACCACCAGATGAAAACCTACATCTCTTGCGTGGAACAATACCCAAGGGTGATAGATAGAGGAAGCCAGCTGTTATGCCCGAGGCAGCGGCAACAAAGGCGCCTTGGTAGACAACTCATTGTCATCATGTAAGATTGGCGACCCGTGAAAAGAAGAAGCTCCGTGTGAGTATTTGCAATGCTTCTTGGTCCTTTTCCCGAAGCAGAGTTCCCACCACGCCATCTCGCCCATTCCATCCTGCTCACTCTGGCCACCCATCTTGGGGCGGCGGATGGTTTGTGTTGAAGTGAATGGACATGAGATGGCCCGGGGAAACGGTTGTGAAAGCACGGTGGAAAGAACCGGAAATTCCAGACCAATTGATACATTTGATTAGGGCCATTAAACCAACCAGAGGCAAGCATTTCAGCAGGCAACTAGTAGAAAAAAGGGGGCTTACAGGGATTTCTCGAGAACATAACAGGTACACACATGCAATAAGATCAATATACTCACGCGTACTTTGACAGTATGGCGCTCCCTGGTCTAGTTATGCCCAATAAGTTCTAACATTTAGACACTCTGATAAGGAAACAGTAAATAGAAAATCACTTACTGCTGAGTGCAGATTCCAAATGCCACCGGCAAAACCAGTGGAGCTGATGACCGAAAGTAGAACATTAAAGACAATAAGATGAAGACCAAATGGTGGCACCAATAACTATGAAAAGAGTCATGTAGTCTTGCACTGAATTTGTCCTCATGTCATCCCACATATTTGTATTCTCTTCCTTCGGTTTGTTCCCTAGCCTCTTGAAATCGTCGTAACCTACATTTTGACGACTATTAAGTACAAAAAGGGTATGCTTCCTTGTGCTGCTGATGGTGATTGCGCTCAGTATTCTAGGACGGCCTGTTCGAGGTGATATCGCCCGACCTTACGGAATTGGTCAAGCAGCGGATTTGGCAGAACCCTTCGGCTCTGCTCCACGAAAGGCTGCAGGAAAGTTGTCGCCGGGAATAGCATGTAAGTGGCTATCTCCTGTCGCTTTTATCAAACAGGGCCCAGTCACAATTGCAGTAGGTAGCTATATATTACAGATCACTTAACTTTGTAACTAGAGAATTAATTTAAAAGAATAAAGTGCTTACTCTAGGAGTAACTTTTACTATTAAAGTTAACCCCATCTCTTCAATTTCAGACGGGTTTTCTAAGGCCGCACATTATCCCTTACAATAGACGCCATATTTTCCCTACTGACATCATCACTCTTTCTCTATATCCAGTCGTAAATACCATTGCAGCTTGGTGGTGGGTTATAAATCTGGTAGCCCCAGGCGATGCTGCTGTTACTACCGCCTCCGAGTCCTGTTATATAAACATCAAACTTAGCATCCACGGCCTTGCAGCAAAGCTACTAAAGTGATGGCGGTGGCTGAGATGAACTTCATGCTGATAGGCTTTTAGTGATGCTAGGCAAGCTAGGTAATGAATGTACTTGTGTTGAGTGGATACTGCGATTGATTTGAGAGTTTGTTTTGTGATGTGCTGAGATTGAGACTGCGGTTTCAAACGGAGAAGCTACCACGGCTTCATATGACGAGATGTCTAGGCATAGTCCAGCTGTTGTTATCTTGTGCATTGATATGAGGCCTCAGCTCATGACGCCAGTTTACGACATTGGAACAGCGCTTGACGTCAGATCTGTATTCGCCCATATGGCTGAGACCTCAGGGTCTCCTGATTATGTGTGATGGAGGGATTGTTGATAGCTTCCGGCTGCGCCGAGGTTGTGCAACCGTGCCGGATTTGGGCAAAAGCTGGCTAAGCCTCGCTGCCTTGCAGGATCATCACCGAACGGAGCTTGCACAACTATATACTCGTGCTAGGTTCGGGCGAAAGCTAGCCAAACCTACGAACCACCACCTCACCACTGCCACTAGCGGCATGGCCTAAAATTAAAGAAAGCCGGTTGGCGACGGGGAAAAGCCGCAAAAAGCCGTTGGCAACGTGGCAGGAGTTGAGCGCCAACCGGTTGAGAAGAGGAGCATCAGATAAGCACATGGGTATTCACGAGTACAGTAAGCCATACTACAACGGAACGGAAGAACCATAGAAAGAGCAGGTTGCATATGGCATTCTTCATGGATGAGTTAGGCAATCAACGCAGGGGCAACCCCTACGCTGCTTGACAGCATCATCTCATACTGCGGGTCTTGCACCGTAGGCCTTGCATTCCTCCAAATGTACGTGCATTGCGGGGAAAAGAACAATGTCAAACACGCGAGCGGCCATTTCACTGCATTTTATTCAAACGACTGGATTGCGTCGTATATTTCTGATGTGCCCTTCAAACTTGACGCGGTATTTTAGACAAAGTCTAGGGCATGCCAGGTGATCATTGCAACCCAGTCTTTCTCAGGATGGGTGTCAATAACATGCAGTCTCTCATTTTAACATCCGGTTTTGGGTCACAGGCGCAAGTTGACACTTCTTCATGATGGCGTCTTTTCCCTCCAGGATTTGGAAAGCGGGTTCCGCGGGCCAGTCGGTATCACTGGGCCCTCAGCGGCTCGTGACCAGTCTACATGAGAGCAGTTCTGTGAGGGAATGTATACAATGACGATGCTGACAAGGAATGTGCCGAGCCTTGGCACCAATATCTAGGGGAACGAGCCGGAGTTTTCAAAATCAGCAAAAGTCCGATCGCCTGTGCGGCCAGATTCAAACTCGCCCCCCAAAATGATTGTACGAATCCCTTTTTTCTGCAGCTCTCGACGGAGTAAAGCGGAATTTAGACAACTATCGTAAGCAGTTGGGAGTCGGGTACGCGCGAAAAGTCCGCAAGGAAACCAATAGCCAGAATTCAAGAAAATGCCGCCTCGTCACGGATGGTACGGACTCCAGTAGCCATGGCCGACTTCATCGTTGCGTGACCCGGCCTCCATCGGCGCCGGACTTGTAACCAAAAGACCGATCGATGGTGGCCCTCAAAGCCGGCTGTAGGTGACGATAGACGCCAACATGCCGAATTATATAGATGGCTTACACGACCTGGTTCAAGCACTACACCTCAAGTTGAATTTTCGTACATATCCAGCATCATGACAAACACATTGGCAGACGTCGAGAAGGTAACTAAATCCTCACTTGCATACCCATGACCATTCTAAAGTCGCGGCTGACTAATGCCGAAATTAGGTGATCATTGTCGGAGGCGGCCCGGCCGGTATATTGGCAGCGCTCCAACTCCACAAGAGCAATGGGGTGTCACCTGTGATCTACGAAATCCGCCAAACGCCGACTACTCTCGGCGGAGCTATAGGCATCCCATCCAACGGTCTCCGTCTCCTCCATCGGCTCGGGCTCTACGACGAAGTAGCAGCCAAAGGCGCCCTTACACCAAAGCTCATCTTGCATGCATTGAAGGGGTGCGTCATGGGTGAGATGGACATGGCAGGTTGGAGCAAGCAACAGACCGGGTTCGGATACTTACGGATTCGACGTACCGATTTGATGGACGTCCTGTTGGGTGCTGCCAAGGAGGCAGACATCCCGGTTCACTACGGCAAGGTTCTCACGGGCATCGAGGAAACGGACGATAAAGTCACCGCTCAGTTCTCCGATGGAACCGTGGCAACCGGCGATTTCCTCCTGGGTTGTGATGGGATCCATTCTTCTGTCCGGAGGCTGTACGTTGACCCGAAATGCAAGCCCGAGTACACTGGCATCTCCAACATGTTTTCTCTCGTCCCGACAAATATCCTTTCGCCTATCGCGTCGTCGATTAAGACTCTAAGCGCTACAATCACCGCGAACGGGCTCTTTGCAATGACCCCCACGACTCGGAACCGCGACATGCTCTACTGGTTCTTCTCTCGTGAGGTCCCGCTTCCAGCGATCGGCAATGTACGCGACGGGTGGGAAGAGCGCGGTAAGACGGAAGCCGAAACGTTCAAATCCACCTTGGTCGACCTGTTCGGGACCGAAAAGTCGGAATGGACCGATATGGTGCGGGACGTCCTGCGGAATACCAAGTCTATCCAGTTCTACCCGATTTACAGGATGCCCAGGGGGAGGCCGTGGTACAGGGGACGCTGCCTCATCATTGGCGACGCAGCTCATGCGATGCCGCCGCATGCCAGCCAGGGAGTCTCGATGGCGCTCGAAGACGTCTTCTTGTTCTCGAAGCTGTTGCAGCAGACCAAGTTCCCTCGAATCGAAGACGGCCTACAGGCGTACGAGAGGATGCGGAAGGTTAGGACAGAGCAGATGCTTGACACGGCAGAGCGCAACGCGTCGGTGCGTAAGCAAACGGCTCCTTGGCGTCTTCGGGCGAATGAGCTGGCAATTTCTGGGGGGTTATGGGTTTATAAAATGGCAGGCCTTGAGAGGCTGGGCCTGGGTCAGAAACCTCTGGCATATGATGTCTTGGACGAGGAGTTTTGAGTCGTGCCTAAACGGTTACCTTTGCATCATAATTGTGTTGATGCTTACATGTTCTTGATATACGAGATTTCGTATTGAGCTTTTGCGCTAGCATCTAAAGACAAGCGTTGCTCTTTCGAGACATCATAAATCTGCAAAGAGTCACAAGATGTTGCCTAATGTATGTATTCGAGAGCGCTGGTACCAGGGTGTTTCGCGATGCATAAAATGAGCTTGATACATCTTGTCGTATTTGACCTCTTCTTATTCTCTGCTGCCCTCAGTAAACATTCTCAACCCATGACAATGTACAGTGCTCTGCTGGTACGTAATATGACGGATCATGGGATGTCGACGGAAACTTTTCTATCTACTGGCTGACTTCCCGGGAAAACGCATGGTAACCCAGATTTACATCTTTGTCAGCGAGAGGTGGTTCTTGTCGTCGAGTAAAGGACTTTCGAAGCTCTCTCGGAATCCTGTGAACGGTAAAGGAAGTCAGGGTTAGCGACGCAGTATAGATGATTTGTAGATTGTGCGTGTCTCAACTCTGTTTGATTGCCGTGGTCCTAATATTAGCCTTATTCTGCGCCAAAAGAACATGAAATGCCAATCGGAAGGCCGCGTTCTCAGAGTCAGATGCACCGAGAATCACCTCCTCCGTCGGACTTGTTGACTAACCTCCGCTGTCCGTTCGATTCCATCGGCAGCCGAACTCGTCCGAGCACGTCTTCATCCCTAGTAGGTCTAACATGATCATTCATCAATATACCGCTTGCAATTCCAGCATTTAGACGACTGATTTTCGTCGTCTAAAACTTGCTAAGACTCCAGATACCACTGCATTTCCTTCTTTCACAATGAACAGTCCTATTCCACCTTCCAGTTCCGCTTCTGGCCCAAGGCTAGGATGGATCGGTACGCCCAACTCCCAACCAATAACCAATTTTGTCGGATGCATATTAATTCAATAATCCGCAGGCTTAGGGTCCATGGGGTTGGGCATGGCGACCAGCCTGCAAAAACGTCAAGTTGAGAAGCAGGCGCCAAGCCTGCTCTTCTACAACCGCACGGAGTCTCGCGGCGCGACACTGCAGGAGATCGGAGGGATTCCACGCAGTATTTCTGACCTTGTCGCAAACTCAGACATCATATTCATGTCTTTGAGCGATGGCACAGCGGTTTCAATGGTATTGGACAAAATAATCGATACTTGCCAGACACCTAGCTCCCTCGAGGGGAAGATCATTGTGGATACCTCGACCATTCAGCCTGACATGTCGGTCAAGATTAGGATGAGACTCCAAGAGAAAGGGGCGGATTACGTCGCGGCACCGGTCATCGGAGCCGCCCCCGTCGCTGCCAAAGGACAGCTCCTGTGGCTTTTGGCGGGGGCTGAGCCCTCGGTTGAGAAAGTCAGACCATACATTATCGGCGCGATGGGAAGAGATATCATCCTGCTGGGGGAAGACGTGCGCCATGCCAGCGTGTTGAAGTCTGTCGCGTAAGTAAAGCCGGAACCTTGCCCGCATATGGTGGAATGTAATGCTTTTTCACAGAAACTCCTTGATGATAGGTACGATTGAGGTAGTGGGAGAGGCACATGTTTCGCCGAAAGGTCGGGCTTGAGGCCCGAAACTGTGGAGGCCTTGATCAAGCAGATCGAACCGATGGGATTTCTCATTTCTCAGCGGCTGACATCCGGGGCTTACATGCCTCCACGAGGCGAGCGGCCGTGGACTGATGTTAACCTTGCAGTGGCGACCGGAAGCCAGGCTTTGAAGTCCGCTCAAGAGGACGGTTTGGAGATGGCGGTTGCTTCTCTGATTATGAGACACTTGGAAGAGGCGAAGAAATTTGGCGATGCGGAAGGGCGAGAGCTCGATGTTGCGGCAATATATGGAGCAATCCGGAAGAACTCTGGGCTTCCGTTTGAGACGGACTTTGTGAAGAAAAGAGACAGTTCTGCATAGATGGCTCTAGTAACATTACAGCTCTTTGTTTCTGAATGGCTCATTTCCAACTGCCCTTATCAGGGTGGTAAGTACTTATAACTATAGTATATATTACTACTAGAGCTCTTATAAAAAGCTAATCTATAGTAATTATATATATACGTATTCTAATCTAGTAATATAATTATATTAATATAGTTATTTTAATATAATTACTATATTTATATTCTAGACTTAATTATAAGCTAGCTTAGCTCATATATTTATATAACTCAATACTAACTTTACTACTATTTTATATAAAACTGTTTAAATAATTATATTATTCTAGTATGTATTAGTTACTAAAGAATGCAGAAGAATCTAGTAGAAAGACAGTGGCTGCACTCAAGTTAAAGACATCAGAAATAGAAGGATTCACTCTCCCAGACCCTTTCTGTAGCACGCTATGACATTTAGTAATATAAAGTTTACTGATTGTGATCCAACGATTGTGCTACTGTAGCATTAGATCATTGTAGCTGTGATATAGAGAACACGCCCTGATGAACAGCCAATAAACATCACTGAACCTCTCACAGCTGAAGCCGTTGGTCTGTACTCTTGAGGGAGCCAGACAACCTTATCGTTCCCTTTCATAATCCAGGTATTATCAGGACTAAGGCCAAGCCGACAAGTAGCTAGAGATAAGATCATTTCCTCAGGTAACGGTGATCTGCCTACTAGAGAGTTTGTAAGCAGGTCTACAGCTCCAAAATCAGTAAGAAGTTGCGTGTTGGATGAAGGGTGGAATGCTAGACTGCGAGTAAAGCCTAACGAGAGTGTCTGGCGGTGTGCGCCTGTCCTGGCGTCCCAGAGCCGGACTGTGGTATCATGTGAGGCTGATGCTACT
This sequence comes from Colletotrichum coccodes, assembly GCA_020466075.1. Taxonomy (NCBI): domain Eukaryota; kingdom Fungi; phylum Ascomycota; class Sordariomycetes; order Glomerellales; family Glomerellaceae; genus Colletotrichum; species Colletotrichum coccodes. The sequence continues at coordinate 46,846 of JAIMZG010001415.1, forward strand.
ACCTGGCTGTCTGGTGAGAAGGCTACTGCTGTGATGTACTTGCTATGGCCCTCAAGTGTCTGGCAGTGTGCACCTGTCCTGGCATCCCAGAGCCGGACTGTAGTATCACGTGAGGCTGACGCCACTACCTGGCCGTCTGGCGAGAAGGCCACCGCCGTGACGTAGTCGCTATGGCCCTCGAGGGTCTGGCGGTGCGCGTCCCAATCAGACTTTACGCTCTGAACACGAGGAAGATTCGGTAAGCGTTGGTTCCAAAACCTTTGCCGCACTTTGCTCGCAGCTGGGGAGAACAAGACTAAAGCCCCGTATATCTGAAGAGGAGTCCGCTCAATGATAGACCCAAAGCTTGCAATAATTTTGCTAGCATCTTTGATGAACTCATTCAGTTCTCGAGGTATATTTGGAAGCTGCTAAGAGAAGGGTTAGCTCAAGCAGAACATTAGAACGCCTTTGCTAACCTGGAACGTGCTCAGAAGCTCCCGAACCGCGAGGGCCCCAGCAGAGAGCCTCCCCAGAAGTGCTAGAGCCTCTAGCCAATGAAGGAAGTGTTCGTAGAGGAACACGCTGACTTTATCTTCTTGTGACCGTCCGCTGCGTTGTAAGTGATAAACCCAGTAAAGGCAAGCATACTCAAGGTCGACAGGGATGTTTCTACTAATGGCCTTCTGATCGATGTTATCTCTGGAGATATCTGGCTTTTGAACGTTGCAGATGTCCCATTTGAGTCCCACTTTCATACGCTTAATACATGTCGCCGCCAGCATCGCGTGTGTTTCTGCGGCGTCTACTCCATAGTCACAACGGCTGGAGTCCTTAGAACTAAGGAGAAAGTCGCTGAATGACTTATGGAGGAGTCGCACGGGAGTTTCAGCGTCGCGCGGAACGCTAATGACAGCATGTAGATTCCGTAGCTGCAGAGTGACTCGACGTGTGGGTATATTAAGCAAGGCTGCAATCGCCTTCTTGGACAGAGGAGTGGCGACGAGTACAACAGCTCCTAGCACATCAAACAGTTCCGCCCGGTGGTTTTCGACAAGCGGCTTCGGTTTCTCGAGCATATTGTAACTGCCGAATAGCACGTAGTGAAGGATCGGCAAATAGATCTGATCTAGCTGGGGAGCGTTGCTTTCGCATTGCTGGAGCCAGATATCTAATCGGTCGGTTGGGTCTTCCCGTTCATCCAGATCATCAATAAAGCGACAGAGAGTCGCTGCATAAATGAACAGAGGTGAAGGTGTTGTCGATAGACGGATCAGACGTTCCAGTTGGTCTTGATCTGGCCAAGACTCCAATATGTCCCACCTAGTCTTGATACTAGCGAATCGTTCCTTGAGAAAGGTAGCAACGTCAGTCCGTGTCTCATCTCGGTGCTCTGCCTCTAGATCCAAATTCCGACAGCGAACACTATGGAGAGCAGTTTTCACAGCAGATATTGACCGGCTTGTGAGCAAGACCCGCAGCCGCAGGCACACCGTATTGATAGTACCTATCTTGGAGAGTAGAGCCAGAACCTGCGAGATATGATCAGGCGCTCACACTCATCCAGGGCGTCGATAATAATTAATCCTCTCAGTCGATCGGTGCTAGCAAGTGATAGATCTGCTAAGGGACGCCAGAGGAGTTGGTTGAACTGCGCTTCGAGACCTTTCTTTTCTACTGTATCTCTGTCAAGACCATCCAGAGATTCCTGAAGACAGCTTTTAAAGGCAGGGATCGCCTCAGCCAGCTGCATGGCAAGAGTGGGAAACAGTCGCGCCGTGTCATTACGGCCCTGTTCTCCTCTCTTAAAGAAGTAGCCAGCAACAAGTCGCTTCTCGGCAGCAAAATAGTCGGCGACAGTACGTGCGATGGTAGATTTGCCGGTCCTGCGGGGCCCACGAGCCAGAACAGAGGTTCAGCAGAGTTATCGTCTGCCCACAGAGCGATCCTTTCCCGGATGCGAATTCGAGTGTCTTTCTCGCATCTAGGGCTGTCTTGGACATCTGCACTGTCGTAGCGTGCTTCATTAACGACAGGAAGGTCTAGAGGGCAACTCTCGAGTATTTGGCTATATATTCTGAGTATAGGTCTGTAAACTGAGAGTGGAACATACTTTGTACGCTTGTGCTCAGAGAGCTGCCGGGAAGAAATATCACGATGATCGGTAGAGACTTCCAGGTGTTCTTTTGCAACTAGTACAACAGACTAAGTGTTATTACTTTTTATCCTCTTATTTAGTTATATCTTTATGTTCTTTAGTAGTTGAAAAACTTCCCTGTAGTTATTATAATAATATCATTCTAGTTACTTAAATGAGAAATGAAAGTTACTAACCAGAGACTAGCTGCTGAATAGGTATTTCCTGTAGGACTCTATTTGGTCGTACGACTGACAAAAGCTCCTTTGTAAATGCTGCAGCCGTCGCAGCTGCGTATTCTTGCCACATTTTGTTATTATGAGAGTCTGAATAGTCACAGATGCCACGAATGATGAGACATGGAAAGTCCTGCAGCCCTGCAGCTTCTGTCTCAAAACAGAGTGCTCCGAGTCCTTTAGCCAATTGATCGCGCGTCTTTCCGTGCTTCATGACCTGGTTACCTGAAGCAACAGTTCCATAGTGAATGACTGGCTCTGTGTCGTCTCTGGCGTCCCGTTGAGTTGTGTGCGCCCGGTCACACTGGTCACAAGTAGAGTCCTGACCAACATGGTCATACTCAGCTTGGAAGAGATAATCGTTTGTAGAGCCCTGATAGCTGAACTTTTTCATCATTCTCTTCGGACTTTTCTGCACAAGCTCACACAGGTATTGGGGAATTTTGCAACCTCCGGCTATATGCTCAGCCTGCAAGCGACCTAAGGCTGTTAATAAAATCTGGGGTGGGCTATTGAGTGAGCCTGTGCGTTGGAACTCCCCATTCTGCACTGTCTTACCCCGATCATACTGGATGGCGCCTCCAATGGTTCCAGTTGGTGTGCTCACCACAATATCACCTAGCCGGATGTCGTTTGTTCGTGAAGGCACACCCCCTCCAATGCCGACAAGCAGACCGAATCGAATAGACTTGAAGGTTCGTAGCAGGTCTTTAGCGACAGTGGCTGCTGGTGTCGTTCCATAAATGCCTGCAGGCAGACAAGCGATAACAACATTGTGGCCCTGAACTTGGCCTAGGATGTAACTGTTATGATCGGCCGGGTCTTGTTGGGGCAGGTCTTGGTGGATCTGGTCGAGCATCCCTTTCGCAGCGGCCATCTCCAGAGGGAGGGCGCACACCCAGCCCACTGTGTATTCGCCCGAGTTTATTGCAGGTCTATTCTCAGACACATCGATCATCTGGATTCTCTTGGATGGTCGAGAGTTTGAATCAATAACATCAGCACCTGATGCTATACTCAGTAAGTCCGTGACCTCTCAGCGCAGGGATATAATGCCTTACGGAGCTCTGCATTACGGTTACGCTTGGGCCCGCCTCCCATGCTAGCCCGCGCGGTAGTTCCGATTTCATCGTTAGGTTTAGCGTTACTGCTTAGATTGGGCATGGTGTTGAAGTATGTCTGGACGGTAAAGTATCTTGTCGGGATGGAGCTGACATTCTCAGCCGCAAACATTCCATGCAGTTTCGCGATTATTCGCCTTTTGGCTTCCACGTGACATAAGCATTCACAGTCCGCTCTGCTCCATCTGCTGATGACTCAGCCTCCGACAAAGGCTAGCAAGGTAGATAAGCGATCCCAGCCAGGTAGCCTGGTAGCCTGTCGTGCCACTCGCACGGCCGCTGTGGACCAATGGACTTGGAACTGACGTGTCACGAGTTCGAGCTTGCAGCAAGGCATGTGAGTATTGGGTTGAAAGTAGCTTGTTGTAAGCTAAAAGAGTGTTGCTAGCTAGGGCGCGTATATATAGTTGTCAGGGAAGCTCAGTCACCTGACAAGGCACCTGACACGAGGAATCCCATGAGCTGATCCAACCAGGTTACGTGACAATAAGCAGGAGAGATTTCTAAACTGGGACGTGCAAATGTCCCCAGTTGTCGTTGGTGCCGGGACCGGCA
>JAIMZG010001421.1:0-14994 GCA_020466075.1 Colletotrichum coccodes
GGCTGCGATGGAGATGGCGGGGGTGTGTCGGACAGGTGATACACGCGGACGTGCGACGATAAGAGTTGTTTCCCTCTTCAGGCGCGCCGCCCACCTTCAATTCCTACGTCGGCGGGGTCCTAGAATAGACAATGGCACGATGTCGACTAGCAGCTACGACTTGGGCCGAAAAAGGTTGTGGCTGGAGGGACAAGACAACCCAATTAGACAGAGGGCGCTGGTGCGAGTCAGAAAGATGCCAACGGTTCGGAAGATTGGGGGAGGCGAGGTTGAGTCTGTAAGAACCGAGTTGGCGCGACAAAGAGAGACAAGTCTCGAGCGAATAAACAGTCTCCGGAAGAGTCACAAGCAATGAAATCACAACGAGAGCCGCCCCTCCCCCACGGCAGCGGGGATTTTTCTTCAGAGGATTGAAAATCTGCAGATAAGGGTCCCTTGGTCTGGAACGATTCGGAGCTGCGGCTAACCAAGTAGTAGCAGAGCAGAGTGGTTGGAATTTCACGTCGAACCCGCCGTTACATCTAATTCGCCCGCATCGTAGGAGATACCCGACATGGTGCCACCGCCCGGCGCGGGTGTCCGTGAGCAACTCCACCAGCCAGCCGCCAAGGCCGCCATCGTAGTCGTCTTCCCGAATCAATAGAGTGGTTGCGTTGCAGCCTTGGCTTGTATCGTATCTGGACGTGTTCCGGCGGCGGTGTTATCGCCGATGATGTCTTGATCGGGGCTTGACTCACTGACAAATGATGCCGAAGAAATCGAGAGAGCCGTGTTTGCTGACAAAGGAGGCAACTTTCCGGATCGGCGAGCGCTCGTCTAGTCATAGGTTATGGTCGAAATGATGATGACGTGCAAAATTCATCGATATTCTTCGCCCTCGATGACGCCGTCGGGGTCCCGATAACGGCCCACGTCCTCCGGGGCTCGAACCTGCCTACCCTACCTTTCGAAGCCGTTCTAGACCATCCCCTGCGTCTCCGGGACGGTCACATCGGCAGTGGGACACGATCCGTACCGCACGGAGTTGGTGACGGTTCGCCGGTGACCTGCCTCGGTAGTTTTCGGAGGGTTGTAACGCAGCTAGGAACATGTACTGCCAGTCCGCCGTGGCCCCCGAAACAGAGCGCCATGTGAACTTGGGATGAACAATTGGTCCTTGCAGTCAAGAGTCGCGCGTGCTCCCTCGCCGAAGTGAAGAGTCATACGCTCGGCCATGCGTCGTCGTCTTGCTCGTTAACGAGAACCTTTGTGAAGCTAGAACTGAACGTCTTCACCCCCATCTTCGGATGCGATCAAACTTTGCGATTGGGCTTCCATCAATATAAGGATGGACTCATTGAAGCAACGGCACGTGTACAACGCGTTGGAAAGCCACGAACCAGACACCACATGTCTAGTCACCAACTCCGGTCAGCAACGCCGAATCCGTCGACAAGCCGCGCACTCTCACCCGCGAAGCTAGCAAAACAGAACGCATCTGTGGCGTCTCCGGGCGCCGTTATGACGTCCGGTCGACGTGCGACGATCCGGCGGGCACGAGCGACTTCTCACATATGACCCGACGCATTCGTCCGATTCTTCTCACATTGCAACATCGCATAGCTTTACTGTCCTGCTGCCCGTTCACCTCGTACACATTACGAAGATTAACTACCGGAAACATACGCAAAACCCCAAAGCAGGCCCGTCTTTCACTGCTTGGGTCGTTTCTCTGGTACCAGACTGTCCGCTTGCCCATAGAACAACTGGGCTCAATGCAACGCTTTCTCAAAACAAAATGGTCCGGGTAAATAATCCCCCCAATGTCCCTATATGCATTTCTCACCACGTTTCACACCCACCCATCCACCCAAACACGCACACATACACACACACACTCTCTCTCTCTCCCAGACTACACAGATACAACAAAGGAAATTATGACATTACCGATACCTCTCAGTGGGCATCTCGTACACATCCGGGACCGGTCCTGAGTTAAACGTCATCCCCGGCGCCGGCCTATTCTGCTGCTGCTGCGGTGGCGGCGCCGGCCTGGGCTGCGACTCGCCCATCTCGACGACCTCATCGCCGCCCATCTCTGCGGGCATGATCCTCGTGCCGCCGAGCTCCTGAGCCCCGCCCGCCGGCGGCCTGCCGTACCCCGCGCCGCCAAAATCGTTCGCCGGAGACACCGTCTGGTTCGAGAGCGGGCTGACGCTCTGCGAGGGCGGCGAGAGCTGGTGCTTCGGCACGGGCTGCCGCCTCGTGGTACCCGCTCCCGCGGCGAGTCCGGCACCGCCGAAACCGCCTCCCGTCTCGGACATGCCCGCCGGCGTGTGCAGGGGCGAAGGGCCGTTGGGGTCGTATGCGCGCATGTCGTCGAGGTCGGAGCGGCTAGGGCGGTTCGCCTTGTGGCGCCTGTACAACCACCATCCGAGTCCGATGAGGGCGGCGAGGCCGACGATGCCCACGCCCGCGCCGATGCCGGCCTTTGCGCCGGTGGACAACCCGTCCGATCCGCCGCCGCCGCCGGAGCCGCCGGTGCTCTGCGCGCCCTCGGTCTGGGTGGCGGTGCCGAGGCTGCCGGTCGTTGGCCCGTTCTCGACGGTCGAGGGCACGGCGGTGTCGATGGAGGTGGAGGTGACGGTCAGGGTGGACTCGATGGTGATCGTCGTCTGGGCGTTGTTGAACTGGGTCGAAGTGAGGACGGAGGTGATGGCCGTGTTGGAGGTGGTGGTGAAGACGACGGTGCTGGTGCGGGTGCTGAGGACGGTGGAGACGCCGGCGGCGGAGCCCGTGACGGTGACGACGACGGTGACGAGGGCGCGCTTCTCGACGAAGGCGTGCTTGCGCGGCGAGTCCGCGGCGGCGGCGGGGGTGATTTGCGCGGCGGGGACGTCGAGGTCGAGGGGGAGGACGTTGAGGCTGCGCTTCGCGAGGACGGTCGAGGTGACATAGTTGGTGACGGTGGCGGTCGCGACGTCGTTGCTGGTCACGGTGGTGGTCTCGAAGCTGGTCGACGTCACGAGGATGGTGGTGGTGATGGTGCGGAGGAAGACGGTCGTCGCGGTCGTCGTGCCACCGGCGCCGCCGCCGACGGTCGTGGTGATGGTGACGGTGGTGGTGGCCTCTTCCTCTGCGGCCGAGGTCTGCGCCGTCGTCGCTGCCGCCGTCGGGGTTGGGGTCGGCGTCGGCGTCGGCGTCGGCGTGGCGCCGGTGCCGTCTGTCGCGGGCGGAGGACGGGCATGGGCCTCAGGCCATTGTCGGCGACGGGGGAGGCCGTCGCGAGGGTGGTGATGGTGTTCCAGAGAAGGGCCGCGAGGCCGGCCGATCCGAGACGCATTTTTTTGCGATGCGTTCGCACCTACTAGGCGTAGGAGACCAGGATGGCGACGATGCTGGTGATGATGATGCGAGGTCGCAGTGTGGGAGGAAGGGGGGTTTAGTTTAGATGGGGGAGGGGAGGGGAGGGCAAGGGAAGGCGGAGGAGGAGATTGGGGGTCGAGGGAGGGTGAAGGATGTGACCCGAAGATGTGACCCGATGATGTGACCCGGGATCGAGGATATGCGAGGACGTGTGACTGCGGCGAAACACGGTGGAATGGATCGAGGCTCGTACAGTCGCAAGAACGAGCAACGGTACGAGCTGACGACGAATGGATGTGAGGAGGAGGAGGAGGAGGAGATGGATAACGGCAGGCGAGAAAGCTAGTTAGGCAGACCAGGTTGAGCACGAGAAACGAGGACAGCAGGGCTGGCTGGAGGTGGACGATGTGGACGATGTGGATGTAGTCACGGAGGGTGCGGGAAGAAGGGCATCAGATTGGATCGATGGACACGGATTGGGATTACAGATACGTTGATGCTGCCGCCGCTGCTGCCTCCCTCCCAAGTCCATGACCATGCGAATAAATAAATAAAATACATGATGCACCATTCTGCATATAACGAGACACTATGCAGAATCGGTCGCGGTTAGTGTCCCGGCCGACGGGTGCTAGCAGGAAAGCCACTCGTAATAGCGTCTCCAGTTCAAAGTGGCGCGGTAACTGGGGTTTTTCCCTTTTCTGCAATGGGCTTGGACGGGATGGTCCATGGATATCCCCCCTTCTTTTCGTCTCTCTCGCCCAACTCCGTCTTGTCCGCCGCCGCTGGGGAGGGGACTCTGTATCCAGTTCTTTTCTCCATGCCGATCCACCGTCGGAAACTGAGAGGAAGCCGACAGTGACTAGCATAAAAAGGGATTCCTGTGTGAGCGAATGACCAGGAAAGAAAAAATAAACAGTGGACGGGAGGGGCGTCGAGGAATTAAACCCTTCCCAAAAGGCAGGTCGTTAGTCATGGAACGAAGGGGACGAGAAAGAGAGCAGAAGCCAATGTTTAATTTCGACGTTCCCAAGTGGGAAACACAATGACACAATGACACACATTGCACAAGGGGCAGAGGCACAAAAAGGGACTCGAACGGCAGAGACGCCATCGGGTCAACAGGGAGAAGCCCGGCCGACGGCGAGCAGAGCGACAATACGATTCTGACATTCAGCTTTGACAGGGTCTCTCCCCGCCATCCGAAATTTGTCACGGTGCTCTCTCTCCCTGTTGTGGTGGGATGATGTGCGCCGCTTCTCGGGCTCGATGCGAATGACTGCTTCGCTGGCAGTGCCGGACGGAACAGCTGGCTGCAACCTCCCCTCCCTAACGATCGAGTGGCAGTTGATCATGTTGAACGATGACAGGCGGTGGCCGGGCGCTCGCATCATGACTTGGCACGTCCGTCTGTTGATTGGGGATAAAGTGCTCTCCGGGGGTGGCAGACAGACCCTTGGACCCTGACCCTGGGAATGGGAACGTGAACCGAAGAACCGGTCGCGCAACCGCCCCTCGAGATTCGGGTGAAAAAACAGAGGCTGGGGTGACAAATGCCCGAGGATGCGGAACTCCATTGGACACATCAGGGGCAACACGAGAAAACGGACGGCTCTTCTCCCCAGGAAGGTCGCGTGGCCGAGTCTCCCCGTCAACTCGCGCTGCTTGCCCACCCTTTTTTCCTTCGTGCGGATTGCGGGATGAGAGAGAGCGAGTGGGCAACGTACGATGGCTGAGTAACGACGAAGCCCGATGCCCGCGCCGCGTGAAGAAGAAAGAATTGCATAGTCAAGCCGCGACGAGAGGGCGGCCTCGACAGTGATGCGTCCGCCATGTCTGAGGTCGGGCTCGCGAACGAGTCGACTTGTCGGGGACGAATACACTCGAGGACACAAGCCTGCAAGGTCGCAATTGACAACCTGGGACCAGAGATGGACAAGAGACCCCTTGGTCCTGTCTGTCTGCGCTTCCGCCCAGGCATGACCCCCGGTCCGACGATAAACTCTGCCATCCACGCCGCCGTGGCGCAGGTCATCCAGCCCGTCAAGCAGGGCTCTCGAAATTTGTCAGCTAGCGTCGTCCGTCTCTGCGTGCGCATCTCCTCCCCTCTCTGCTTGCTTCCCCATGATTCCCCCCTTCGAGACTAGATTAATAACTCCAGAAGCGCGCACGCTTGGTGGCGGTCCACCGCACCACGCGAGATCGACACCCATCACACGACGCCGAGGCGCCGTGTCAGAAAACAAACACTGCTAGGGAAAACGGCCGTGCTTTACGCGCTTTTCTCGGGTGTCGAAGGCCGCCGTCGTGCGATCGGCGCGCTGGCAGGATTGATATCAGTCTGGGCAGACACACACACACAACATACACACGCGCGCGACACACGCAGCCCACGCACAAAGAACAGGAGGCGGAACGGAATACGAGCCGCACGTCTGCAGAGCCGGTCGATTAGGGAGGTGGGCTTGATGCATCATCAGCAGAGAAGAGGAATCGACGAGGCAGATCTCTCCCCCGACGACGTCGTGTTTCTGCAGATCGACGGCAGACGGCGTCTGCGGCAGAAGCGAGAGATTGTCGGCATGTTGTCCAGAGTCTCGCGAGTTAGCAGATGCCCGACCTGCCTGCCGTGCCTCCCCGTCAGATCCTGAGTCGGCATTGCTTCGGATCCGTCGAGCAATCTCACCGCTGCCCGCTCAATCCGACACCCGAGGGCATTTCAACTCGGCCAGCCGCGCGCACATGCTAACAAAAACGGTTAAGAAAAATCTGGACGTGAAGAAATCTAGCCGGGACCCTCGGACGTTACCCAGAATTCCCGGAAATTGCCCAGAGACACAGCGTCCACCGTTCGGTCGGTTACCGGTGAGTAAGCCAGTAAGCCAGTTGGGCCACACCAAAAAAAGACACGGGAGCCCAGCTTGACATTGGCGACGTCTGTGCTCTTTAGGTCGATCCGTCGCGCGTCAGGAATGCAGCACCCGGTACTACGTCTGTGTTTTTGTGTTCGCTTGCTCGCGGGTCTGAGACGTCGCTCTCGTCTGTTGAAGATGGAGTTGCCTCTGTTCTTGTCGCGCTTCCTGTGGACGTGACTTCTTATGTCCTGACGACGTACTGGCGGTTCCGTCTCCCACCCCGCGGTTCATTAGAACAGGTGAAGATCTAGGTGAGGAACGCTCACCTGGGGCTTTCGCTTCCATCGTTGACCCCGCATCGTGATGCCGGCCCAATGACCACGGCATTATGTGTCACGGAGGTCGCACGATCATGTCTTTTCAGTCTTCATCCAAACCCAGGGTCGCAAAGAAGGCCACCGGAAGGCATATTCGCTCCTTTTCATCTTGAGGAAATAGACAAGACATCCATCCATATGACGTCAGCCACATACTCCGAGTCAGGTTCTTGAAAGTGCCGGAATCCCACCGCTGGAAAATTCATTGCGGCTAGAGAGCCGCAAAGGCAGACCGAATTACAAGGCTCGATCAACCTAGTTCCGATACTAATGTAACAGAAGGTTATTTCGCCCCAATACGAACGTGGACGTTGGCTTCGAGTCTGGTACAGTCCGTTTTGGCTGCCGAGTCCCATTCACAGAAGTCGTCAAAGACGATATCGTTCGCATTGATAATAGTCCGACATCAGTCACCAGGCTGAACGGGTTGAAAGTTAGGACATTCCGTACCCATATCCATAGCCTTTTGGGCTGTATATATGTACCGTGTCTTTCTACCATAGCCATAACTTGACACGAACCTCGCCCTCATTACATGTTCAGAATCCATTCTTAACAATTAAAACTCGTACAGTGATAGACCTTGAAACCAGCAGTCTAAACGCTCTTCAGTGCAAGGTATCAACAGGAGAAAGACTCAACACCCATCAATTCCGTTACACCACATATGCCACCCCAAGAAGTCTACTGCAGGAGCGGCAAGGTGAAATTGGAGTTAGCGACAAGAGCCTTCGAAATGTCCGGCAGCTCTCACCTTGCGCCGGTAACGGATGCACTCCGCAAAACTCCGCCCCCCCTCCCCCGCCATCCAGTCAGTAGTGGGACTTGCAACTTGGCATTCTACGAGAAAAGATAGCATTTTCCCCCGAAGCCGTTGTGCCAAAGTCTAGATTCGTATTCTTTGTGTGTCCCAGATTTGTAGTACGATGACCGCGTAGCAGAACGTGTGAAAGTCTTCTGGTTTCAACTGAACCCGCGTCGGCCTGTATCACTCCCATCCCAAACAGCACTGAGACCGGAGCAGAGAGTCTAGATGGCTCAGTGTCGATGACTTTCAGCACTCGGCGGCATCAAATACGGCCATTCGGGACTATGATGCCCGAGAGCATGGAGCACTCTCAAGCGTGGGTTCGATGTCCAAGCTCGCAGTTTTTGATAGGAACACCGGCGGAAAAGAGCATATACCAAGACATGTTTTCCGTACCGGGTTTATCAAACCCTTGCTGGTCCGACAGAGACAACTGGCTCATTATGATGTTAAACCCAACGCAAGGCTTGTTCACTACTCGACTCCGCTTTCGGTTGGAGGGATGCCAAGGCCTTGAGTTTCACAGAATCATTGAGGGGTAATCTGGGGAAACCATGGGACACACGAGTGTATCCCCGAGATGTAGATATAAGAAATCGCAAAAATGAGCGGCCCTTCACGGCGGGTCCTGTTCCTGTCTTTTGCCTCATCCGTGTCTCACTGTCCTTTCAAGCGAGTAACGCCTGCCACGCTGTACAACTCCCATCGGCTGCACCATGGCCGCCAACAAAGCTTCCGACGCCGGCAATCTACCAGCCGGGGTCGTGGAAGGAGATGTGAATTCGATCAACCGTATTGATACCGCCAACGATGAAAATGATTTTCAGAAAATCCCAAAGATGGACAAGGTGGACGAGTTCGGAGCGCACGCCAAGACAGACCCAAAGGAGATCGCGCTTGTGAAGAAGCTTGACGCGTACATCATTGTGAGTGGCTGATCTGTTACTGAAATTCGGCTGGATGCTAATGCGAGGCAGCCCATCCTATGGTTGATGTATCTGTTCAACTTTTTGGATCGAAACGCCATCATCAACGCCAGGTTGAACGGCCTGGAAGACGATCTCGGCTTGGTAGGGACTCAGTACAACACATGCGTCTCCATCTTGTTTGTAGGGTATGTCTCTGACTGGTATTTGCGTTGAAATTCGGATCTCTGATCTCCAACGAGCGTCGTGTAGGTATATCTGTGGTCAGATACCCTCCAACATGATTCTGAGCAGAGTGCGGCCGTCATGGTACATGGCTGGTAAGACCGTTTACTTCCCTAAACCAATCCTTACCGATCTTCTCAAAGTCTGTGTTCGAGGACGTCGGAAGCCGACGTCTATGTTTGTTACTGATGCCTCGTTGTATTCAGGTTTCTGCATGGCATGGTCGGTTGTCAGCCTTTTGACGTTCAAGGTCAATAGTTACAGCGGGATGATTGCCTGCCGCTTCTTCCTGGGCATCACCGAAGCTCCTGTAAGTGACCTCTCGAGCCCTGCGGGCTCCGGGTACTGACACTCGGACTAGTTCTACCCCGGCGCTCTATACATCATCAGCATGTTCTACACAAGAAAAGAAGTCGCAACCCGGATGTCCCTCTTTTACACGGGAAACATGCTGGCAAGCTCGTTCTCGGGGCTCATTGCCGCGGGTATTTTTGCCGGGCTCGACGGTTCCATGGGCCTCGCCGGGTGGCAGTGGTAGGCAGACTTCCTCGGGAAGGCATCTTTGAAAAGGATTTCGCGATTGACTTTTACTCTAGGCTGTTCATCATTCAAGGCGCCGTGTCGATTGGCGTCGCCATCGCAGCGCTCTTCCTCCTTCCGGACCACCCGCTCACCACGCGTTGGCTGACGCCGGAGCAGAGACAGCTCGCCCACAACCGTATCTACATTGACACGACGGGTCGTCGCGAAGGCACGAGCGTGTGGACCGGTCTTCGCGACGCGTGTGCGGACTGGCGCACGTGGGCGTTCTGCCTCATGTACCACCTCCACCTCGCGGCAAACGGCTTCCAGAACTTCCTCCCCACCGTCATGCAGACCCTGGGGTACAGCACGACTGTCACCTTGGCCCTGACGTGCCCGCCGTACATCCTAGCGGCCCTGGTCGGCATCTTGGTCTCGTGGACATCCGGGCGCTATAACGAACGAACCTGGCACATCTCCATCATGAAGGCCATCGTGATAGGCGGGTTCGTCGTCGCCGTGGCCACGCTAAACATCGCGGCGCGCCTGGTCGGCATCGTCTTCTTCGTGGGGGCCACCTTTGGGATCAACAACCTGATTCTGGGCTGGGCTTCCAGCACGCTCGGCCAGACGGACGAGAAGAAGGCCGTGGCGATCGCCATGTGCAACACCCTGGGCAGCATCGCCAGCATCTACACGCCGTACCTCTGGCCCAGTTCGGGCTCGCCTCGCTATCTGACGGCGTGGATAGCGAGCATCGCCTTCTCGGCAGGGGTGATTGTCATTGCCTGGTGGCTGCGCATCTCCCTGCAGAGGAAGAACCGGAAGATGAGGGAGCAACACCCAGAGGAGACGAACTTTTATGTGTACTGAGTGCGTATATTTGTCTCAGTTGCCGTCTTATAGACTGGCAATCGGTTTATCGGGTTTGGTCCATGGGCCACACTCACCCGGAAGTACCGGTAACGCATAAAGAAAATTTGAATAATTACATTTGCGGTTAAAAATAGCTGGTCTAAGATTTGTGGCTTCATCTTTTACCGATGTGGTCCAGGTGCCGCTCAGCGCAGTTGGACGGCTTCAAGGCCGCAGGGTACAATTTCCTGACAAAGCATAGAGCTCCGGCAGGTTGCCATACTGAGCATCTAAATATAACCAAACGAAGCTTCATGGTAAACTTTCGCCAAGCACGGCTGTACTCTAAACACACTTTCATGTTGTTTTAATGTTCGACCTTTTGGAAAAGTTTGACTCCAAACATGGCATCTTGGAAGCTTCTGAGTAGATGAAGTGAGTTCCTTGACTGTAATCTTAGAATCCGATTCTAGCGATACCTTGCCCTCAACGGATGTCACGAAGGCAATCCGAGGATTGTATACCGGCTCTACATAACACTCTCAACTTCTGGCTGCGCAACCACTTGACTCTTCCATGGTACTAGTAAAATCGTAGCAGCAACTATGTCCTATCGTTTCATCTGGTAATGCATTCGTCGTAATCATTGAGGTCGATGGGACCTTCTCGCTATTCTACGCCTGCCAATGCCCAGGAGTCGGGCCCCGTTGTCTTTGTCGCCCTTTAGGTGGTTTGTGAGAACGCGAACCGCGCTTCGATCGAGTGTTTTATGTCGGAGGGATATTCCTGGGAAACAGGACGTGGGGGAAGAGGTGTTTTTCTGGCACGATGGATGCTGTCCTGTGTTCGGGACAGTATCAATGTTTAGGGAATAGATATTTTGGTTGCAGTTCTAATGTTTGCCGCGGCAATGGCACACCGCCGAGCTAGCTGTGCACAATCAAACAAGGAAGCGCTTGGCGTAGGTGTTTATCTTGCTGTTGAAAATCTTGCTGTTGAGAATATGACTAGGGCTAAATACGCAACTCTGTTATCTGATAAAATCGTGTTTGAGGGCCGAATACCTCGGGACTGAGATGACACGAACTTGGAGACAGCCATCAACGACTCGAACTACAGTCATGGCTTGATGGAACCTTCCCATAAGCTCAAGGCGATATTAAAATATATAGGATTTGTAAATCTACACCATCAAGGCCATCACAAATGTTTAGTTCTTGGCAGTAGTTGACAATCAACCTCGACACGGGCTCAAAACTTACCAACCGAAGGTGGGCATCGTAACGGAACAGCGCGTGATTGCAGATGTTTTGTGGTTTTCATTCTCCTACCCTCCGAAGCTGCTTGACTGGCCCTCACTATCCCTATGTTGGTGAGATGACTGCGATTCGAAAAGAACGCAACTTTGATGGCTGGATGCGTGAGTATTCTGCGACACCTGATCAAGGTCTCAATCTGGGTGCAATGTCGACCGTGGGTCGTTCGGCGTGCGCGACCCCACCCTAACCGTTTGACCAGAAAGCAAGCCGCCGACTTTGGCTTCATAACCAGCTCACTGGGTGGCTTTAATCTGTGTTCGTAGCTCGGGAGGCAGCGCCGAGGAGCGGTGGGCTGTTAACAGTTGCCATGCCGGATTGTTCGTTCATGGCCCAGTGTTTGTTTTTTGTATCTGTCCTACAACAGCTAAGCGTCTGACTGATTTCGGTACGACACATGACAGTCCCGGTTTTATGGTGCTGGACAAAAGTCTATAACCGCCTGGTCGTTACTTTACGTGGAAGCTAGCTGGACGCCTATGCTGTTCAAGGTTGCAAATGCCACCAGTTCAACCCAATACGCCTACCCGAAGTGTCTGGAACCGCTTGATCGGAGACCGCGAATAGTGTCACGATCCCGTTGTTCCCTTCAACTCTGACCCTCCGTCTCAAGTCATGGACAAGGAGCGAGCACCTCGAACTCGGTGAAAGCGCCCGCCCATCAACAACTCTCGAGCACGTCCCACACCAGACCCTCGTGCACGACATGCGCGCCCACGCTCAACGGCGCGCCCGTCCTCAAGAGCACCTCGCAAGGCAGCCCCCTCGACCCAACCCTCACCGTCCTCTTCCAGCCCCTGACGTCATTCCACTCCCACCTCTCTGCCGTGACGTCATCCCCGACCCTCGAGATGCCCTGGCAGAAGCGCCCCAGCCACACGATCGACCCCCTCGACCTTGTCGGCTCGTCCTCGAACTTGAGGACTATGCACCCGACCCCTCCCCCGGCCTCGTCGCCCGCAGCAGCAACAGCAGCGGCGCCAGGAACAGGAACGGGGACGGGCTCGACGTCCCGCCAGAGCTCCTCGTAGTCCGTCTCCCTGCCGGTGGCGGGGTTCACCATCCGGCCCTTCTCGAGCGTCAGCCCGCCGGGCTGCTCGTACATGTCGCCCTCGTCGGCGGCGTTCTCGGGGTCCGTCGTGCGCGAGTCGATCCAGTGCTCCCAGCGCGAGTGCCGGACCTGGCCGCCCGTGTCGTCGTCGCGGAGGGACGACGACGAGGTCCCCGCGATGCCCCATTCCAGACACCCGATGCCGTTTGTCGCTGGTGATGGTTAATCCCGAGGGGGGCCCAAGACTGTCACCTCGCGCGCCCGCCGCGATCTGCAAGTCGCGGCGTCGCACACGAGGGGTGCGGGTGGGGGACGGCGACTAACCTTGTGCCTCCTCCGCGGTCGGCGCCGTTTTGAGGATGCGGAGATCGACGAAGCGGCGCTGCGGGGACGTGAGCACGATCGTCGACGTCGGCTCGCCCGCCTCGTCGGGGATCCAACGGATGTGTTCGCGGAACGAGATGCTGCCCATGGTGTGCGAGATTCGTCAAGGGCGTCTGTGAGATAGACCGCTAGTCTCCGAACAGGTTTGCGGGACGGTGCGTGTGTCTTCACAAGGCGGGGGGGATGAGGAGGTTGAGTGTGTCGCGGGCGTGCGCCGGCGGGCGTTGACGTCGCGTGCATCTCCACTTTCAGCCCACCAAAGCTTCTCCCGTTGTCATTCCCGCCGATCCGACCCGGCCCATCACGTGTGTGCGCCAACAGCGGCCAAATGCGTCCAAACGACTGTATGTGCGTGTTCTCGGCGTGAGATCTATAGTCTAAGTCTATGTGCAAACCCTTCCCTCTAATCCCATAACTCGCCCGGTCTATTCTACTACACGTTCCCCATCATCATTATCATCAGACCCCCCCAGCCCTCACATCTCACGTAGCCTTTTCAAGGCGCTCCACAACCTCGATGAGCCCCTCAACCTTTTCCTCGCACTCCGCCCTGCTTCTCTCCTGCGCCTCGTACGTCTCCCGCAGCCGGTCGACCATGAAGAGCTTCAGCGGCGCCCTCTTGGCCGTCTTGTAGTCGTACACGACAATGTCCTCGAAGCAGCGCGCCGCGGGGCGGCGGTGGCCTTCGGAGATGAGGAGGGCCTCGAGGATTATGTAGTCAGACTCGTACGTCGGCTTCGAGACGAGCTTGTGCAGGACGGTGACGTGGTCCGGGTAGGCCATCGGCTAGGGGGTCGTTGGTGAGTTGAACGCGGCTGACGATGGGTCGCGGGGAATGGGGGCGGCGTTCGCCGAGTCCTCGACCGGACACGGTATATCGCGCAGGCGCATGGCACTTACAAACTTGTAGTCTGTCTTGATGCTCCTCATGATGAGCCCGATGTCGCGCGGCGTCATGAGCGCGTTCCACTCGTCCTTGTGCTCGGGGTCCACCGTCGTGGCGAAGTTGCGAAGCCAGTTGACCCGCGCCGACTCGGCGTACTTGTTGTAGACGACGTTGTTTACGTGACCTGCGAGCGTGAGCTGGTTCCCGTGTTGCGCCCAACCATGTGGCCCGTACCCTGCGTCGTGTTAGTGGGCTCTCGTGCGGTCAGCCGTCGTCTCAACCCACCATTGCATCCTGGTTCCGAGCGAGGTCAGCATCTCATCCCATCTCGTGTCAGAGAGGCACGAACCTGATCTCCCCAGGTCACCGTATGCCTGTCAAGACCCCTCCACCCGGGGCCCGTGAGGAACCCCTCCCGTCCGGCGAGCAGTTCCAGCCACCGCCCGTCAACGGCCTCCCGCAGCGCCTTCAGCTCCTCCTTCTGCTCGCCTTGGAGGCCGAAACCCGCGCACCGCTTGATGCGCGCCTGCAGCTCCGAGAGCCACCGCGGGTTCAGTGCCGCGCCGTTGCCATTGCCATTGCCGTTGCCGTTGCCGTTGCCGTTGGCAGGGGCCGGAGACGCAGCAGCGAGACACCGCGCCGAGGTTGCGAAGGAGCGTTGGGGGATCCGGGCGGGGAGGCGTGCCAGACGGGCGCCGAGTGCGGTTGGGTTGGGCATTCTGTCCGGGGGTAATCTGTGCCTCTTGCGCGAAGAACAAGAACGGAGTGAGGAATCGTCCCTGTGAACTAAGAGTGAAGAAACTGATGAAGGCCGGCGAAAGGTGGATGATGCGGCAGTGAGGGAATGTGAACTCGGCTTCCGTCGGCTACCCGTGCCTAGGTCAGTCGAAATTGGTTGCGCGCAGTGGGCGAGACGGATGAGTGGTCCCGGCGCGGAGGGTCGCAGGCCTTTTTTGTTTATTGGGGGTTGCGCCTAATTCCCTGCGTTGTTGCCGTCGATTCGGTTCTCGGTAGTTGGCGTGACCCTCTGTGCTGGAACGCTACCTCTAGGGAGCGGTAGGGCGTGGGGGTGATTCACTGCTCGGACTCTCGGTGCTTCGGCCCCTCGACTTCTTCAGTGGACGAGTTGAAGTATGATATTGCGTACCGACTCGTAACTGTTTCGTCAATGGCTTGACAGGATGAGAAGACGGATGCAAGGGTGTCTGCACAAGTCGCGGTGTTGGTGGATTGCTGGCTGGTGGGAGGAAGTTCCCTGCGCAGCAAGCGAACAAGAAGCTGCAGCAATACAGTATCCGTACATAGTAGCCTAATTCGCCAATCAAGTCACACCGAGCAAGGCCTAGCCTTGAGCTCCCCTTGGTGTAGTTGGTTCATCACGTTCGACTGTAATGGTTACATTGTCATCGAAAGGTCTCTAGTTCGATTCTGGAAGGGGAGA
>JAIMZG010001422.1:0-23530 GCA_020466075.1 Colletotrichum coccodes
GTCGCTCCAACGGGGATATCACGAGGCGAAAGGCGGACGGACGTACCAATTCCGTCTTCAATGATTGGCCCTCGACGTATCTCGCTGGCCTCGTCAGGAACTCCGCTGGCTCCCGCTGTTCCCTCCAACTAGCCTGATATCTTGCACAATGCTCACCGGCCTCGTCTTTTCCTCCTTGGCCTGGGCGGAGGGAGAAACCCCTCTGCGACTCTGACTCTTTTCTCGTTGCTTCTTCTCCTTTTTTTCTTCCTTTTTCACCCCCCTGGTTATCCGTACGACCAGGCAGGCACGCAGGGTATATTCAGCTGCGCCCTGACGACCCCCCCACGATGCAGAAACCGGTCTGCCATATCGTCCATTATTGGTTCGGCGACGCACGACAGCAGGGGGGGCGGTTGGTCCCTCGCTTCGCATCCCACCCAATCGTGTCCTATGTTTTGTCAACACTCGCATATCTTCACCTTCGCCCACTTCCCCATCTAGTCAAGCCCGTCCAGCGATTGGCATACCTCGGGAACGAAGCCCTACAGGAGGACCTAGCTGATAGCGGGAAGCCTAGAACACCCCTGGCAGGACCGTGAGCTCTTGGTTCATCGTCTGGCGTTATTGCCTTGCAAGACCCATGCCTCTGCTGTGGAGCTGCCAGAGCTGACCTCAGCGCCAACGAGGGGCTATTCCACAGATGACCCCCAGCCTGATCTTCAACACCAACCGACACGATGTCGGTCGGCTCGTCTGTTCCCTCTGCGCCTCGCAGTCATGGACGGTGTACCTCTATGCCCGTGCATGTCCACTCTCCTTCGGACAACATGTCCCGCAGCTAGGACCGTCAGCCCCGGGCTTCATCCACGTATATGAAGGAAGCAGGCTTCCCACCCGTTGAGCTCATGGGCCTGACCTGTTCTCTTCTCCCTACAATCCTGTCATTCTCTCCCGCAACTTGAAGCCACCTGGGACACTCGCCAGCATGTCTCAAGTCCAGGAGCAGTTCCCCAAGCACCAGCCGGCCTTGACAGAGAGGTTGGCGGCAGTTCGCGATGTTGTTCAAAAGTCCATCTCCCCAGTCCCTCCTCACCCTGAACCGGCCCCCGGCGCCGCCACCCCGGAGGCCGATCCGACCGGTCTCCTCCAAGATGTCAAAAAGCTCGGCTTCGAGGACGTTGACACACTGGCCGAGTTCCTGGGCTCCGCAATCAAGGGGCAGATCGACGATAACGACATGCTCTTGGAGCGTCTCATTGAGCTCTTTGCTAAGCTACCTTCGGGTACGGTGAAGGGCAAGAAGTTGGAGTACGGATTGATCAACCAGCTCTGGAACGGTATCGACCATCCGCCGATGACGACATTGGCCGACGAACACAAGTACCGTGCAGCCGATGGCTCCAACAACAACATCCACAGTCCGCAAATGGGCGCCGCAGGCACAGCTTATGCCCGGTCAACGCCGGCTATCGCCTACCAGACTCCCGACCAGCCGGAGCCCAGCCTTGTGTTTGACATGCTCTTCGCCAGAGGCGACGAGTTCAAGCCTCACCCGAACAGGATCTCAAGTGTCCTGTTCTACTTGGCCACCATCATCACCCACGACATCTTCCAGACTGTGAGACGCACCCTCAACTCCCCGAAGGTGCATCGGGTGCTAATCAAACATGAATACTAGGACGGACTCAGTGGCGTCAACCAAACCTCGTCTTATTTGGATCTTGCCCCCCTCTACGGCCGCAACCAGAAGGAGCAGGATGCCGTCAGGACGAAGCTGGACGGAAGACTGAAGCCTGATTCCTTCTCTTCCAAGAGAGTTCTCGGTTTTCCCCCCGGTGTTGGAGTGCTCTTGATCATGTTCAACCGTTTCCACAACTACGTTGCGACGCAGCTGGCAAGGTAACGACCCCCGTGACCGACTCATTGGCCATCAAGAGCCACGCTAATCGTTCGCAGCATCAACGAGAACAATCGCTTCGACAGACCGGCAGGCCCTGCCCCGGACCCATCCGAGGCCGGCCCGATGGAGCCGAAGAAGCCGGAAGACAACGTCGACAAGAACTCGGAAGAGTACAAGACCTACTTGACGAACAAGGGCACCTACGACTCTTGGAAAGCCTGGGTTGCCTATGACAACAACCTCTTCCAAACGGCCCGCCTCATTACTTGCGGCCTCTACGTCAGCATCGTCCTCCGCGACTATGTCCGCACCATCTTGAACCTGAACCGCTCGCCCTCTAGCTGGGCTTTGGACCCCCGCACAAACGAGGGCAAGAGCATCCTCAGGGGCACGACGCCCGAGGGTACCGGTAACCAGGTGTCGGTGGAGTTTAACCTCATCTACCGATGGCACTGCACCATCTCTCCCAAGGACGACAAGTGGACCCAGGAGGTGTTTGCGAAGGAGCTGAGACACCCAAGCGACCCCGACAAAAAGGTCGAGGACTTCACTCTCAAGGAGTTCGGTCACGCCGTGAGGGACTGGGAACAGCGCATCCCCGAGGACCCGGTCAAGCGTGACTTTGCCGAGCTCACTCGCGGCAAAGACGGCGCCTTCCGCGAGGACGATCTGGTCAAGATCTTCAAGGAGTCCGTTGAGGATGTCGCAGGCTCCTACGGCGCCAACAGGATCCCGGAGATCATGAAGCCCATCGAGCTTCTGGGTATCATGACGCCCGGAAGTGGAACGTCGCCACGCTCAACGAGTTTCGTGAGCATTTTGGCCTCACCAGGCACACGACATTCAAGGACATCAACCCGGACCCCGACGTCATCAAGAAGCTCAGGTTCCTCTACGGCACTCCTGACCAGGTTGAGCTGTACCCGGGACTGGTCTCCGAGAAGGCGAAGCCGCCGATGGCCCCGGGTAGTGGACTCTGCGGCAACTTCACAATGACCAGGGCCATTCTTTCCGATGCCGTTGCCCTGGTCCGCGGTGATCGATTCTACACGATTGACTACACACCAAAGAACCTGACCAACTGGGGGTGAGTTTCTTTTCTTTTGGCACCCTGGTTCGTGGTGACGACGAGAAAGCTGACATGAAGAACAGTTTCGACCAAGCCAGCTACGACCACAACGTCGACCAGAGTCACGTCCTCTACAAGCTCGTCTACCGCGCGTTCCCAAACTCGTTCAAGCAGAACAGTGTCTACGCGCATTTCCCCATGACGGTGCCTTCCGAGAACAAGAAGATCCTCGAGAGCATCGACCGCGCTTACCTGTACTCCTGGGACGAGCCCAAGACCAAGCCTCGCACGATCCCCGTCTTCTCCCACAAGGCCGTCAGCGAGATCCTCTACAACCAGACGGATTTCAAGGTCGTCTGGGGCGAGGCCATCCGCCACCTGGTCGCGCAGCCCGGCAAGGACTTCGGCAAGAACTTCTGCCTGGCGGGAGACGGCAAGGCCAATATGCTCAACCGTACCCAGGTCAGGAAGGCTCTGATCTCTGGCCCTTGGGAGCAGGAGGTATGGAAGTGGTACACCAACATGACGCCCAAGCTGCTCGAGCAGAACAGCTTCCCCATCCGCAGGGGCGTCAAGGAGGTCGACATCGTCCGCGACGTCATCAACCTGACCAACACGCGCTTCAACGCCGCCCTCTTCTGCCTGCCCATCAAGAACGACGACTCGCCGTGGGGAGTCTACACCGACCAGGAGCTGTACGTGGTCGTGGCCACTCTCTTCCAGTCCGTGTTCCTCGACGCCGACGTCGCCAACAGCTTCAAGCTGCGCACCATCGCGCGCGAGCTCGCCCAGGGTCTCGGAAAACTCATGACGATCGTCGTGCAGACCATTGCAAAGGCCGGCTTCATCACAGACATCGTCGCCAAGATCAGGGAGGGAGAGGCCTCGCTTCCCACGTTCGGCAACCACCTCATCGAGCGTCTCATCGCCGACGGCAAGGATATCGACGAGGTCATCTGGGGCACCATCATGCCCGTCGTCACCGCCAACGTCACGAACCAGTCGCAGGTCATGGCGCTGTGCATCGACTACTACCTCGGCGAGGGCAAGCAGTACCTGGGCGAGCTGTACAAGCTGGCTCACCAGAACACGCACGAGGCGGACGAGAAGTTGATGAAGTAGTAAGTTCCCCGCGCATGCCTATTTTGCTCGTCCGCACACGGTTTGCTAACACAGGCGCAGCATGCTCGAGGGATGCAGACTCCGCGGCACCGTCGCCGTCTACCGCGAGGCCGTCACCACCCAAGTCGTCACCGACTACGCCCCGTGCCTGCTCGACCCCAACGACCCCACCTCGCGCAAGCCCATCGTCAACGACGACATCAGCGGCACGAGGTACGAGGTCAAGATCCCCAAGGGCCAACGCGTGCTGTGCAACCTCATGACCGCCGGCCGCGACCCGACCATCTTCGAAGCGCCCGGCGAGGTCCGCCTCGACCGACCCCTCGATTCGTACGTCCACTTCGGCCTCGGCCCTCATTGGTGCGCCGGCAAGGAGATCAGCCGCGTCGCGCAGACGAGTCTATTCAAGCAGATTGTCGGCCTCAAGAACCTGAGGCGGGCGGGGGGCGGCCGCGGCACGCTCAAGAACCAGCCCGCCGGCGCGTGGAACGGTCAGGTCGGTCTGCCTGTCGGCGGACAGAACGGCGCCAACAAGAGGGCTGAGCCGTGGCTCGGTCTGAGGACGTTTATGACTGCCGACCAGAGCTCGTACTGGCCTGTGCCGACGACGATGAGAGTTGAGTGGGACGACTAAAAGAATGTATGAGCTGGTGGTTTACCATGTACGAAAATAGCGATGTATGATTATGACGGGATAACGCATCAGAATGGCAATCCGAGGTTTCAACATTGCATTTATTTAATTCTCACACTTTAATCTCGCGGTTGCCTGAATCTCACACGTTTCTCGTCTCATTGAAAACGCAGCATATTTCATGACCGCAGTGAAGGAAGAAATGAAGACCAGCAGGCATCTCTAGCATGTTCTCAAACCAGATGATGTTTTTCCAATTTCGAATGACTTTGCGTCACTGCGTGCATGTGCACGAGTAAATAGGTGTAGTGAGCATTGTAATTCGATGTACAACAGCATGCGTTGAGTGGGGCTTGCATAATACTTTTACGAAAAGCTCGTCACTGTAACCATACCAAGCGGGGCTCAGCCCCGATCCTCCCCTTGGTGTAGTTGGTTCATCACGTTCGACTGTAATGGTTACATTGTCATCGAAAGGTCTCTAGTTCGATTCTGGAAGGGGAGAACTTCATTTTTACTTTTTTCAACTCTCCATTTTCTTGGTTCTACTGCTTATCACTGCGTGCCTCTCCGATAGCGGCCGCTGCCTTGTTCGTTATACCGCGTGTTGGTGTTGTCGATCGTCGCCCGGTTCTCATGACGCGACCTGCCCTCCTCGAGCGAGTAATTCACCTACCAAGCGAGATGCGAACGCACCCAACTATACAGCCCTAAGAAAAGAAACACGCATCAACGCATTGTTCTCCCCATCATGGACGTGCCGGCCGCCGCAAACGCGCTAGGCACACTCGGTGCGGTACGTGGTCCAGCTCGCGAACCCGCATGACGCCTCGCTCACGCATCGCAGGTCTGCTGGTCAATCCAGGTCCGTCGCCGACACTCCCCCCCGTCCGTCCCGTGGCCCCCTCCATCTCTAACGAGTCCTAGCTCATTCCGCAAATCGTCATCAACTACCGCCGTCACAATGCGACCGGCCTCCAACCCTCGATGATGATGCTCTGGGCCTGGGCCGGCGTGCCGTTGGGCGTGTACAACATCGTCGAGGACTTCAACATCGCCCTGCAGATACAGCCGCAGATCCTCACGTTCCTGAGCCTCGCGACCTGGATCCAATGCTACTACTATCAGCGGGTGCGTTGTGTCGCGTGCCCCCCCTCCCGAAAGCCCTGAAGCTATGAAAGACGGCTGACCACCTCGCCAGAACTGGTCCGTCCTCCGCTCTCTCGCCATCGTGGTCCCCATCGCGGCAGTCATGGCCGGCATCCAAGTTGCCCTCGTCATCGGCCTGCGTATCGTCAAGGCCCGCGGCGTCGAGTGGCCCATGATCCTCATGGCCGTGCTCTCGGCCGCGCTGTTGGCCGCCGGCGTGCTTCGGCACTACTGGGACATTTACGTCCACCGCACCGTGCGCGGCATCTCCTTCATCTTCGTCGCCATCGACGCGGCCGGCGACGTCTTCTCCCTCGCGTCCATCTTCTTCCAGCCCAAGATGGACGTCTTGGGCATCGTCATCTACGCCACCGAGTTCGTGCTCTGGTGCGGCGTCTTCGCGTGCGGCGGGTACTACAACCTCTTGCCGTGGGTCAGGAAGAGGCTGCTTGCGAGAGAAGACGAGGCCGGCCGTAGCAGGTCTGTCGCTGGGGATGCGCAGGGCCCGGACGGCGCTGCCGCGCACAACGGCGTCGCCTTGCACGACTTGCCGTCCTCGACGTCCGTTTTCCGTACCGCCTCGCGGGATGACTCGGGGCTTCGGCCGAGGGCCGTTGTTTCTCAGCAGGGCCACCGGAACGAAGTGCAGTAAGACGGCATCATCAGCTTGGCGAAATAACACTCCTAGACTAAGTCCAGCAAATTTCGATCTACGCTCGGTGCATTTCTCCCCGTCCCCCGTGTTCATAATATCCGTCATCAGTATTCGCAAGTCAGGTCGAACCAAGCGGCCAGCGAAGTTTCTCGGGGAGTTCGTGGTCCGGGAAGACTCAACTAGCGAGAAGAGCTGGCCGGCAAGCGCTCAAGACAAGATCACGGGGCAAAGTCCCACTCCCATGGTAAACTAAGCATCTTTTGCACTGTCTACCTAACCCGCATAATACAGCGTATCTGCATTCTTCCGTAATGCCGACGCAAAGGAAAAAGAGAAAAAGGCCTTCATAGACGGAAAAAAAACAAAGAGGCTTTGAAATCTCCCCCAACCTATCCACAACCACCACCAATCTGGTCTCTTGTCCGAACCCCAAAACTCCGTGACCCCCAGTCGCAATGTATCGCGCTTACAGCATCATGACGGCGAACACCGCGGCAGCAATGGAGCCGAGACTGGCATAGGCGACACCGGAACCACCCGTGGCAGGAGTGGAAGGCTTCCCGCCGCCGCCGGACTTTGTGCCGTTGCCGCCGCCGCCGCTGCCGTTCGCGTTGGTGCAGTTGCCCTCGGCGAAGGTCTGCTGAGTGGAGGACAAGGTTGTGGAGAAGCTGCCGGCGAGCTGGCTGGCGACGGACTGGACGCTCTGCGGCACCTTGGAGACGACGGCATCAATGAGCTTCTTCGCTCCGTCGCCGACGCTGCCGACTTGTGACGAGATGACGCCGCACAGGTTGGCCTTTTCGAACTCGGGCTTCTTCTTCTCGAGGTTCTTTGTGAGCGCGTTGCCGTCGCTCTGGAGGCCCGCGACGAACTGCTGCAGCTGGAGCGCCTCGTTGAGCGTGATCTCGCTCGTGCCCATGACCTGTTGCGTGCCCTGGTTGAGGGTGTTGGTGAAGCCTCCCGCGGCGGTGGCGAGCGAGTTGAGGTCCCCGTTGAAGCCTTCGACGGCCTTGTTGAGGTCCTTGAGTGAGTTGCCGACTTGTTGGATGACGCCCTGGATGGTGGCCAGGTCGCGCTCGACGAGGGCCTTGGTGGGGGGCTCGGCGAAGACGCCCATGGCCAGAGTGAGGAGAGTGATCTCGGTGGTGAACTTCATCTTGTCGACGATCGTGGGATACCGAAGGTGTGGTTCTGGGCGTTGACTTTGATATTTTGCGTTTGTGATCTCGACGTGGGGATGTATTCGTACGTTAGGTATCTTTCCGTGTTTGGCCAGCAAGCATGGGAGGAAGCAGAATGGAGAGAAGGCGGGAGGGCTTCTGAGGCTTATAGACTGGCACAGACAAGATCAGACACCCTCATATTACCGTGTCGTCTTGAAACAACCACCTCGTGGGGGAGTTTGGAGACCATGCGCGGAAGGCAGACGCTCAAGGGCGGGAGGGGCAAACAAACTTCGCACAGACGTTGGAATCTCAGCTCATCGCCTTCCCAAAAGCGTAACCCGTCTCACATGTTGCCCACGGTTCACCCTCGCAGCCCAGTCCGCCCCCTCCTCCCCCACCCCTTCATACTGTTCACAGAGTGAGAGATGGAGGAGAGGGGGGCGAAAGGCCCGAGGAGGAGGATCCGAATCGACGCTTCCTCTGCCTGCCCCTCCGGGTCAGGCCTCCCGTCCGTGATCGCATCGACTTGCTGCCTTTGTACTTGACGTCAATGCATGGGCCAGGGAGGGTTCCTGGCCTGTCGGGCTACCAGATCTGAGGCGAGATTGGGATGTGAGCGAGCTCGTCGAGCCACTCGCATCACACGAATCAGTTTAACCCGTGTTCCGCTGCCGACGAATGGATGAGCCTTTGAGGTTGATCGTCGACATGGGGACGGTTACCCTGTTCAAGGTTGTGCGCGTTTAACCAACACAAACTCGACGGGGAGTCCACAGATTTGCCCAGATATGCGGGTTCGGGCTGTGGCGCCAACATGATTGAGCGCACTTCAAGCCTCACTCCTCGACGATCTTCGATCCAGCGATAGGGGTCCGTATGCATTAGCCTGCGTAAGCGAGGTCCGAGTCTCCCACCAGCAGCCGAGCCGCCTCCAACAGCCCTGCACGACGGTCGATACCACCGCAGCCGGCGGATTTTATTTTAAAACAACACATCGAACGGAGTCGTCCCCGAAGCTGGGGTGTTTAAAATACCCTCAAGCCCATTGCTACCCCAGCACAGTCCGACACGACGTCGCTCGCCGAGGTGAAACGTGAAACGTGCGGACGGATCCCTGCCCAACTCTCCTCCCGCGTTGGCGGATCTGGCGATCCTCGACGGCACCACGGCCGAACAGCACGACTCTTCGCTTGTGAAGTTCCGGTTCCTTCACCGAGAGTTCTTCCATGTGCTTCCGATGGGGAGGAGACCCATGGGGATCCTGGACGGGTTTGTCAGGATGACCCAAGCACGCCGTCGGGGGATACGCGGGTGAAGGTCAGGCCGCCTGTCGGTGCGAGCTTCTCGTTGCCTTCGACCGTCCGTCTTTCAGATGTATGAAGGGTCCTCAAGGGTCTCATCGAATGGATCGAGGGCCTCGAGGGAACCCCCGGCGCATAGCAGAAGTGGGATATCGCACGTTCTTAAGCTTGCCGGCCTTTGGCGCAGATGTTTGATTGACGTAAAGGACGGGCCTGGTGGCGCTTTCGTGACATCTGCTATATGCTACACTGACGATAGTTTAGCGTCCGAGTCGGGCGGCCTCTAAAGCCTAACTTGAGGTGGTGACCGGAAATAACCCAGCCACCAACTCGTTCCGGAGGCAGACTTCTGCGAATCAGAGTTTGTCTTCGAGTCAATTCCAGGAGTCAACTGTCCATCTCCCGCGGCCGGGGGGAAGAAGTCAAGGAGTTCTGCCGCCCGAGGACGCTGGTGGTGTCCAGTCCTGGTATGAGCCGGCGCCCCATACTCTCCCGCAGCCCAGTGGGTGTGATGGAAACAAAAACCGCCAGAAAAACAACCGTGGGGGTGGCTGAGGAGGGAGGTTGATTGGAATGCGAATCGTAGCCGACGACGCCAATGTGTCTCAGAGAGGACCCTTCCAGCCCTGGGGTTTGGGAAGGCTTGGGAGGGTTCTCAAGGCCCGGAGAGCTCTGTGGCGAAGGAGGGAGAGAGAGTACGGAGAGCGCACTTGGGCGAGTCTCAGAAACCGGGTGAAACGAGGCGCGGCTCAGAGCGACCACAGAGACGCGAGCGATCAGAGAGTCCGTGACCGGAAAACTTCCGACCTTCGGCCGATGGCGCCGCGCAGAAATGCCAGACGGGGATGGGGGTGATTGGGCCGGATACACAGCACCGTACGCACGGCGCGTCAATGTGGTTGTGCCTGCGTCGCTCGTCGGTCGTGTCAGTCGACCAGACTCGCCCTCCGCCCCCCGGCCCCCCTTCGCATCGGGATGGCCAAAGGGGGAATATATTCTCGTCGACTCTGACTTTTTGGCATCATTCTCGTTTCGGTTATATCAAATCCCCAGCTGGGCTTCCAGTCTCGGTCTCGCCTGGAGGTCGTTTGGGCTTCATTCATGTCTGAGGGGCCTTGCCAGTGACCGCTATTCGGCACCGTCGCTCTGGTCCGCGGGATCCCTACTGCATCAATATTCCCGTGGTCATTGGGGGTTTGTTTCTGCTTCCCCATGCCTGATGGCGGGATACCCGGAGTTAGGGTCGGCTCCTGGATGCCGACGGTGGAATCTGTTGAGCGGCAACGCCGTTGCGTTTGCCGGCGAAGACACGCCGATTGGCTACATGGGACCCAACTGCCTAAGAACCACCGTCTGACACGATGACCCGTGAACGGCTTTTCGTTACTCACGGCGAGGGACAAACACCCGAAAACCTAGACCAGCCACTGCAGTGGGACAAGTTGCTTCGCCGGGGCATTCAGCAACTAACATTCCCGCGATTAAGTCACACGTCAGGGGGTATTCTTCGCGGTTCGAGTAAATAGCGTGAAACGCCATTAGGTCATTTAACTGCTCGTACCATAAACAGCCATCAGTCGTCAACCCGGAAAACTACCAAGCAGGAGACATAGAAGCGGACTATGATTTAATGTCTTTACTGTCGATCCTGAGAGGAATGAACGACGATACTAAATCTTGCGGTGAATTCACACGAACCATGAAAGTCACGGGTATCTGACTATGGCTCAAGTATGAGAGTCCGTATGAAGAGGAGGCACCTAATTCTGATATTCGCATGTCCTTGAACTCCATTCGTGGCCCCTCTGTAACATTACACGGTGTGGACAATCTTGCGAAACAACTGCTTAAAACCGGTCTTTGGAGATTCGTATACGTCTTGTTGTGCTTTTTCGTGTCTGATGGAAGTAAACTCTGTTTCGAAATCCATCTCGTTCACTGATATTATTCGTGACTTGAGGTACAATTTGAAGAAGATGTACAGAGCTAAGAACCAAAGTCAGTCCCAGCTCGTGGCTATTTAATACTGGATTCAGATACACACCGGCGAAGATGAAAACATTGATATAGCAAGTAAGAAATCCTGAAGCAGTAAAGTTGCCCGTTGTGAAGACGTCAAATCCTGTAGTTGCCATGTCAGTTCATGCAACGAGATGAGAGCTTGAAGCGAAGCGAAGCGGACTCACCTGAGAAGAACACAACAAGGGAAACCATGACCAGGGTAATCCACGAGACATATGGCTGGCCTGGGCTTCGGTAGGGAAGTTCTACAAAGGCCAAAGTTAGTCGATTGCCACACGATTACGCAGACAAGTCGACAGGAAAACGACGCACCATTTCGAGAGTAACCCTGTGCTTTGAGTCCAGCATAGAATCGGAGATAGGTCACTTCTATCACGATCCAACCGATCAACCCAGCTACAGTCGTGATGTTGACGAACCAGCCGAAGACGACGGAGGTGTTATTGGCCACATTCAGGTATACGAGCGGCATCAAGACGCAAGTCAATCCCACTGCGTAGTGAGGCGTCCCAAACCGATTGCAGCGCTGGAGGACCTTCGGAGCGTGCCCGTCACAGCTTAGACCATACAGAGTTCGAGAAGCGATAAAGACACAAGCCGAGCCACTGCTAATGGCAGAGGTGCACACCACCGCGTTGATGATCGACGGCAACACTGAGACCCCAGAACGGGTGAAGGCAATGACGAACGGAGACTGCTGTGCGGTTCCAGTTGAGATGCTAAGCGATGGGTCATTCGACGGCCTGGATTTGATCAAGTCAGCTACGGTTCCATGAAACGCCCTGAGAGAGACGAGACTTACACAACCATTCCGACAATGAGGATACTGAGAACGTAGAAGAAGAAGACGCGGAAGAATGTCTTCCTCGTCGCGGCAGGTATGATCCTCCTTGGTTCTCGCGTCTCGGAACCGGAGATGGCGACGACTTGGATGTTACCGTAGCTGAAGGCAGCCGAGAGAAGGACCTTCCAGAAAGCCAAAAAGTTGCCAGCCGAACCGGGCACGAGGTAGCTGTTGAACGCACCTGGATTCTGCCAGTAGCGGAAACCTATGCGCTCGCCGTTCGGCCCTCCGCCCAGGTCGATGACAAGGCCGCCGATAATGAGGCCAATGATTGTCATGATTTTGATGGATGCAAACAAAACCTCGCTCTGGTAAACCTGTTAGCCTCGTGAACTTAACCAAAGCCATACTACGTCGAGGGCCAGGGCAAGGTGAGAGGAGGGCTCGCACTTCGCCGTAGAGCCGAACACCGCAAAGGTTAATGGTGACGATGAACACCAAGAACACGGTGATCCAAACACCCGGGTTTATGGACGTGTTCCAAAACCGAATCAGAGTCGCGGCCGCGCTGATCTCGGCAGGAACAGAGATGGACATTGTGTACCCTGATCTGACGTTAGACAGCCTTCTTGCAAGGAGCCAATACGCATCGGTTGACTGACAAAAGTTCCATCCGGTGGCGGCGCCTAGCGCTGGTTCGACGAACTTGGTCGCATGGCGTATGAAGCCTCCAGTCGAGGGCATGAACGAGGTGATCTCGCCCGTAGTGTAGGACACGCCCGCGGTGACGAGCCCCATCACGATGTAAGCCAGCAACGCACCGGCGGGGCCTGCAGTGACGATTGTTGAACCCGAACTGAGGAAAAGGCCGGTTCCCTTCGGTGGCTCTTAGCACGCTTTTCCATTTTGACGCCAAAGTGTCGTTTCGAGCGGGAAAGAGAACTCACAATCATTCCTGCAATCGCAATCATGTTGATGTGCCGAGACTCCAAGTCGCGTTTGATCCCCTCATTCCCGCCGGGAAAAGAGGTGCTTTGGCCGGACGCCGAGTCCGTCTCCGGGACCGCACCGATTGCGGGTTCATCTTTCTCTTTGGTTTCCATTGCGATCAGTGTGAAGCCGTTGAGGAACAAGACGAAATTGGCCGTGATCGTGCCCGCTCAAATTTCTGAACGAACCACATGGCAACTCCGCATTGCTAACAACGCGGGTGACTGTTGTTAATGAGGGCTCTTAGTGATAGCCACCGGAGTCGTATCTGATAAGCATCTGGGGCTGCCATTCAGGGTCGCTGGATAGGAGTGCATATCTGCGCAATTCCGCGACCAATCGGCGTGCGTTGTGAGTTCATGATCGACCTTAGGACGCCGGTGCCGGGATCAAGCTTCGGCTTAGGACACCGGCCGATAAGCGTGGCACCGTCCGCGCGTGCGGGGATCGAAGGCCTGTCGAATGAATAAGAGCGCCGCCGGTGAACACCAACCGTGCTGTGTCTCCCGAACACAGCCATCTGCCGATAGCCCCTGCCCTTCGATACAACCAGCCATGGCACCCAATTCGACTCCAGAGGACGCGTTTGAGCTTTACGACCTCAGGGTCGAAGTCGTTTGCCCCCCCGGGAAGAGAATCATGTGCGGGGCCAAGGAAGGGGACTATTTCACCCTCCAAGGCGAGATGCTGTACCTACCACCGAATCAAGGCATCAGCATCTACAGCCTAGGTTCGTTGCGCACCTTACACTCGTGGAGCGGGGCGATAGCTAATAGTCGCCGGTTATAGCGTCGGTACTGCCACTTCTCCCCGCGAAGCAACGAGTCACTTCCAAGAACGACTGGATGTCCACCGATGCGCTGATCGCATGTCCAGATCCGTGTTGCCCATCCCAACTGAAGATCGTCCGAGAGGGTGTGAGGACTTTTCGTCATTCGGATACGACAGCGGTCCCGCTAAACCCCATTGATGAATCCTGTCAAATTACAATCGGGTCTCCTGTACATAGCCTGTCATGATGTTCATGCGAAAAACACACCGTCTTGAGCATTGAAGCCGGCTTCGGCCATTATACCAGCCCACGCCTCATCGTCTGCAAAGTCCAGAGTGGCTTCTACTTCTGAACGGCTAAAGGCCTGGCCGGAAGGCGCCATCCCATTCTCCGGTTCGATTTCGCGTCTATCTGCACCAGGCCGGCCGCGGGACTGGAAACGTGCATTCCTCGGGTCGCCGGTCCCTCGCTTGTGCCCTTGGAGACTCTAGCCAGGAGGTTTTCAAGGAACCTAGATTGCAACGCACAGCTTGAGCCTGGAGGCGCAGCTTGCTGAGAGAACACAAGCGCGGCCCCCGAAATTGCATCATTGGTGGAGGATTCGATCTGGCGGGATATCGAGTCGGGAGAAGACATTAAGAGCTGCGGATGATCGATCAACAAAGACACTACAGACTGTCTTGAGAACTGCAGCTCGGTATCACTCACCTTGATGAGGAATGCCGCACTATAGGCAGTCATGACATGAACGGAGTCCTGGGCAAAGTATAGCCACGAAGCATGACGACAAATGAGATGCAACATCTCTAGGGCACTCGAGTAGCTGACCCAGAGTGCCTCCATGTGGTAAGACAGGTTCTGGTCGGACCGTGCCAAGATGTCTTGCAGGGGCAGCGAGAACAGCTGCAGCCGAAGGTGGGTGCCATAGAACTGGATCAGAAAGGGGTGGCAGCTGTCTTTACAGCCGGAAACCGTCAGCTCGCTGGAAGGCCGTCAGTTTCAAAACCTCTCACCTTTATCTGCCACGTTGAGCCACCTTGTCTCCCATTCCTCGATTCTGCTCTTGATAATGGCAAGTAGGGATTCGAGGTTATGCAGTTGCCTCGCACGGATTCGACTCGACCTCGGACCCAACAGCCTGAACACTTCGGAGCTGAGGAGGCGTAGGGTGACCAGCGCACCAAGCAGCCGATCCCCAGGGGCTGCCAGCCTGTCCCTGCACCATGGTACGATGGACTCAATGAACTCGCTTCGTTCGATCATCCAGGGCTTCCCTGTTTGCAGGCTCATGCTGTGCTATGTCAATTTCCGCCCCTTGCTTTTCCGCGATCACCCGCCGCAGCCCCCGAGTCGGCTTACCTTCGATCATATACAAACAGTATGAACCAGGTCCTTTCGATGTCCCTTAGTTTTCGTTTCTCCAGATCCGTTGCAGAGTCTGAAAGTTGGTGGGAGTATAGTGCTAGCCGATGCCAACCTAGCTCCATGCCCATTCTAACCACATAACCCAAGAGCATCCAGGCGCGGGTATCCTCAGACTCTTTCCAGTATGTCATGATCATGACAGCTTGGGCAGTCTCGGTGGACTTGGTGCCCTTTCGAAAGTTGCAGGCGAGCATATCTTCAGCATGGTCGCGGAGCTTCTTGTGAAGGGCTGGGTTGAAAGCCTTCGCAGCCGCTGCAAGGACTGCTGTAAGCAGATACGCAGACTGTTGCCGGACTCGATTGAAGGTGTGTAGTTGTGGATCCAGTTGGCTTATATAAGGGTTGAGATTTTGCATGAAGCTATCGTTAGGTTATTCGCTTTGATCGGACGGAAGAAGAAGCCGGTTGGGACGAGGAGGGTGGTATTCACTTATCAAACAGAGACGAAGCGATGGAAAGGTTGATGAAACCAAGTTGAATCGGGTCATCTGCAGGGATCCTAGGCTCATCTTGTCGAATCTCTGGGAGATCCGAGCATGATGCATTCAATATACTTCCGAGGGAGAAACTCCCACGAGTTGCTGCGCGGTTGAACAGTCCGGCTGGTTGGAGGCTTCCGTTGCTCCAGTCAGGGCTTTGCTGTATGGTCGGCACGGGGACGCTTTCGGGTCGTCGCTCTCCATCGTGTCTGGGTTGCACTGCCGCAGATGGGGGAACGGGTGCCGACGATGGCGTACTGTTGCGCTTGGTAATGCTTGAGTACTTGTTAGTTTGCATGTAACTTTACTCTTTCTTCACAGCCGGTTTCTCATTTAATACGCACCGCGTCCCCGGTTTCCTTCCTCGACGATGATCTTGGAATATGCATCTCAAAGACTTGCGAGCGCAGCGCTCACAAGTCGCTCCATTTTCCGCAGTTACGCATTTCATCTTAACGCTTCTACATTGCAAGCAGGCTTTGACACTGGGTTGCCAAATTCATGTTGTTAGTTTACACGGAACGGCTATGGCTTCTCATGTTGTTGCTACTCACGCAGGCTTTGGGCTTGGTGGTGCTTCACTGTGTTGTTCCATCGTGCCGTGGCGACTGGCCAGTCAACATTCTCCGTACCGTCTGGTGAGGATACGACCGGCGTTCCAAGATGATAAGGTCGTGGGGAGCACTCGCCGGTCCAGGGACCATGGATCAATCCTTCTCGGAATTGCCTATCTCAGTCCACTTTTGTTCCCCCACTGGCATCGCTAGTGTGGTCTGGATAACGATAACCGGGTAGAGTCGGCAACCTAGACTTTGGGACGCCGGTTCGATGAACGCCGATGCCTGCTGACAGTTGGGATGAATGCCGCAAGATGCGATCATTAACTCCAACATGGATCTTGAACTCCGCGTCAGCGTAAAAATTGGACGAGAAGTTGTTCACATGCAGAGTACCAAGCTGTTGAACTGGAGGCAACACTTGACGGCAGTCGTAATATATGATCGATATATTTTCCCATTTTAAGACGGACCCGACATAATGGCAGCAGGTTCGGGAGGCCCAGGCGCCAAGACGGCGCACGTCAACATGATGACGGACACCATCATCACGAACCTTCCGGCCGAGAACTTGCGGGCTATCATGAGATCGCTGCTGGCGGCTCACCCAGAGATCACCGCCACCTTCGAGGCCGAGACGAGGAACTACATTCAAGATGTGGCGCTTCCTGCGGCCCAGACGTCGCGGCCTTCCGAAACCGACATTGCATGGGTGAAGAAGACCCAGGCGACGATCCGTTGCATGTTGGGCTGCGGACTCAGTTCTCGGAGTATCCCTCTCATGGAAAAGGTCGTCACCGAGGGTGTCAAACTTCTCATTGACTCGGACGCAACCAGAGGGGAGACGCTTGACGTCTTGGCTTCCGTTGATGGTGACATCGTGCAGATCGTGACAGCCGTTGAGAAGGTATTGCTAGCGGCTTCGCGGTCGTTTCTCTTGGACGACGAGCGCGAGGTTGTCACCAGTCTGCACCAGTCACTTGTCGACTGCAGGCTTATCACGGAGGATAAGGCTCTGGAGTACCCATACGGAAGAGCACTCTTCTCAACTTCAATGCTGCTGGGAGCTCCTCTTCCGACGTTCGATGCCGCACCACAAATCGGGACCCCGACACCGAGTGGCTCCCGATCAAGCCCCGTGGAAGCCAAGGAGATGTTCGAGATGAACGGGCGCAGGCTCCCTAGAGTGTTTACCGGGCTTTGGCAAATGTCTAGCCCGTCATGGGGCTCGGCACCGACGTCCAAGATCATCGACCAGTTTTCCAAGCACCTTGAAGCAGGCATGTCGGCATTCGATATGGCGGATCACTACGGCGACGCCGAGATCATCTTTGTAAGTGAAGCCTTGGACTCGGCTACTGTTCTTACTGACCGGACGAGGGCCGCTTTCGATCGTCATCTCCCTTCCGGGACGCGACATTTGCAGCGACCAAGTATTGCGTCTTCAATCCGATGAAAGTTACACGCGCGGCCGTGCAAGCAAATGTGGCTGAAAGATGCCGGAGACTTCAGACAGACAAGATCGATCTGCTGCAATTCCACTGGCAATTCGCAAGCAACCTCCCCAGCCCGTCTTCTTCATGAACTACTCAAAAGCTAACATTTAAAAAGTACGACGATCCTCAGTACCTCGAAGCGTTGCGCTTTTTGGAAGAAGACCCAAGGGTCACGAACTTGGGACTCTGCAATTTCGATACTGAGCACCTCGAAGCGACCATAGCTCACGGTGTCAAGGTTTACACGAACCAAGTGCAGGTACGATAGAATCATTCCCACGAAATGATGCAGTGTGCTCACTAATATGTCCTAGTTTTCCTTGATCGACTCCAGACCAACGGTACGAATGGGCAAGACGTGCGAGGAAAACAACGTCAAACTTTTGACTTACGGTACCTTGGTACGTCGCTTTGCTTAAGCTCGACTTGGTAATGAGATACTGATCTACATGCTCGCAGTGTGGTGGTTTCCTTGCCGAGAAGTGGCTCGGAAAGGGACAGCCAGACCTGTACGACGCGGCGATTACCCCAAGCCAGCGTAAATACTACGCCATGATACGCAGCTGGGGAGGCTGGGATCTGTTCCAGGAGCTGCTGCGAGCGCTGGAGACTGTGGCGTCGAAGCACGGCGTTAGTATCTCCAATGTGGCGACGCGTTGGGTCCTGGACTTCCCCTACGTCGGGGCTGTCATTGTGGGCGCTCGAATGGGCATCAGCGAGCACACAGACGAGAACTCTGCCAGCTTAGGATGGACGCTGAGCCAAGAGGACCGAGAGACGATTGAGGAGGTGCTGAAGAGGAGCAGGAGGATGGACATGTTTGAGGCGATGGGCGACTGCGGAGGAGAGTATCGTTGAGGACCGACTTTAGCGTGGGAGCTTCCGATAAACGATGCAAAGGGCTTTGATGACAACCCCTCTTGCTCAAGGGCATATCAGTGTACCATGCAGGTCTTCGAGAACATCTTTCATCGGCTGTCTCCTACCCCCGGCCAGGTATATGCCTGGCTGTTCAAAGTCTTGTCAACATGTCAATTTGACGGCTGTATGCCGTTCATGGTAAAAGCTAACTCTTGGGTTAGGATGGGTATCATAAAAGCCTCCAAGCCTCTTCGCAATCTTTCGTCATTCCTCGCAGTTTCAAACCGATAGCCACGCCGTGCTGGCATCACCTGAAGACTCGTCGTCCACCGGTCCGGACGGGGAACCTCTCGACTCCGCTCTGCTGCTGTTCGTGCCACAGGCCCTGAATGCCTACCCAGCCTCCATCTCCCGACATCCTGTAGCGTCGCCACGCCTCACGAAGATGATCCGGTCGCAGAGGGCCTCTCCTGTCTTCTTTGGCGGCTTGTGTCTGGCTGGCTTCGTCCTTCGGTGGCGGTGTGGGCGCCTCGGACTGCTTCTCGCCCGTGGCCTTGATCCACTCTCCCTGAACATCTCGAGCTCTCTCAATGAGCTCTCCAATGAAGAGTTTTGAGACTGACTTGACAGCAAGGGCAACGTTGGGTGGGACTGATTGTGAGACAGTTGCATTGACAACCTAAGAATGTGTGAGATTGATGCGCGGCATGCCGGGTGGGCAAAATGCGTGAGGGCACTCACTCTTTTAACAACCGACTCTGTTAATTTAGCGGCACGCCAGAGCTCGTAGCGGTCGTATTGTTCCGGGTCGAAGGACTCCACAAGCATGGCACGGAGCCTGATCTCCTCTTGCTTCTGCTCTTGAGTCCTGACGGTAGAATCCACCAAAGCCATGCGCATGTCGTTGTCGTCATCGTCATCGTTTGCGCCCTCCTCCTGACCATCACCTGCGCCCGTTCCGCTGACCGTCGTAGGCGCACGCCCGCCCACGAGTGACGGCGTCTGCTCTCTCGTCTCCACGTTCGTCTGGTTCTTGGGCTTCCTGCCGCGCTTCTTCTTAGGAGGCGCACTGACTTGGCTGCCGCTAACGACGCTCAGATTGTCCGCCGAGGGCGAACGCGGGAATGGTGATCCAGCTTCGGGGGGGAATGAGGTCTGACGTAGGGGATGTGCGGCGGCGGATGTGACGGAGAGCGTCGAGGCCTTGCGGCGCTTATTGGACTGCGGAGTGCCGCCATCTGCAGCGCGCTTCTTGTTCGTCATTGGGAGCTGTGCGGATGAAGGGTACGGTGGCGAGAGTGCGGTCGGAGAATAGGAGTATGGGGGAGAAG
Organism: Colletotrichum coccodes; assembly: GCA_020466075.1. Classification (NCBI taxonomy): domain Eukaryota; kingdom Fungi; phylum Ascomycota; class Sordariomycetes; order Glomerellales; family Glomerellaceae; genus Colletotrichum; species Colletotrichum coccodes. The sequence continues at coordinate 19,696 of JAIMZG010001422.1, forward strand.
CCATCGTGAATGACTGGCGGCGGATGAGGAAGTCGATCGAATCGCGCAGTCCAAGGCGCAGTCGGCGGGATCGCCGTCGTCAAATGAGCGAGAGAGCGCGTCTTCTTCGATCAGAACTCGGAGTATCGGGTACTATCGAGAAGGGTGCCGATTAGGCAGTAGTTGAGGCCGTGGGTGGAAGTTGACGTTGGCAAGCAATGATGAAGTCGCGCCGCGAGTGATGGATGCCAGGGAAGGAGAAGCTGACTAAGGTTTCGTTTCTGTCCCAGTATCACATGACCTACACTCTGTGGAACGTGCAACAAGAAACGTGGGCTTTCGCACGGGCCCCGCACTACTTGGACCCTTGCGTCGGAACACATCGGGAAGGTGGGTACCTGACGAAGCTCACCTCACAGCTGGGAGGAGTGGTGTGCTGCACCTTGGGGAGCAATGGTGCTACCTTGAGATAAGATAAGGCCGTCCAAGACCGAATTTTCTGCTCCGGTTTTCCTCCATGTCTGATGAGTCCGGCGGGTCCAGCATCTGGGACTTGGACTCGGACTCACCCACATGGAGCATCCCCCCTCCAACATCCCTCCCACTACCACCACCACCACCACCAGGTCCAACATCACCTTCATTGAAGTCGACGACAAAATGACACGATCCGAGGGCGCAGAGAAAAAGAGCCAACAGCACCGCAAGAAGCATCACAATGGCCACAGCGGTTCCAGCGACGTGAGCGATGCCGAAACCGCGAGCCAGTCCAGCAGGCGGGACTCCAAGAAGCGCAAGGGCGGCGACGACGACGCCAAAGTCAATGGCCATCCTTCCAAAAAGCTGCGCCGCCCAAGCTTGAGCCAGCCGGCGCGCGACCCTCGCGATACTACTACGAAAACGTCGTCCAAGAAGAAGTCCAAGCCCAAGCCCGAGGGAACTGTGACGAGATCCCCGAGCCCGGTGATTGACTTTGACGGCCTGAGTCGGCCCAGTAAGACTCGCACCGTCCCCAACCCCGCGCCGGCAGTTGACTTACGTGCGGCTCTTTCCAGGCCTCGGAACCCGCGAGCGACTCGAAGAATCCCCTGAGCAGGCCGCCGTCCGTCTCGACAAGCTCAAGGGCGCCGTCCGCACGATTCTCGAATGCGTCGGCGAAGACCCGGACCGGCCGGGCATCCTCGACACCCCGAGACGCTACGCCGAGGCCATGCTCTTCCTGACCCGCGGCTACCAGCAGAACGTCAAGGACATTGTCAACAATGCCATTTTCCAGGAGGGCCACAACGAGATGGTCATTGTCAAGGACATTGAGATTTTCAGCATGTGCGAGCACCATCTCGTGCCGTTCACCGGCAAGGTGCGCTACGCTACCTCTCGATCAATTGAAGAGTCAGCTAACATGGAGTCTACAGATGCACATTGCATACATCCCCAAGAACCAGGTCATCGGCCTCTCCAAGCTGCCCCGTATCGCCGAGATGTTCAGCAGGCGTTTCCAGATCCAGGAGCGCCTGACCAAGGAGGTTGCCTACGCCATCATGGAGATCCTGAAGCCTCAGGGCGTCGCTGTCGTCATGGAGTCTAGCCATCTATGCATGGTCATGCGCGGCGTGCAGAAGACGACGGCGAGCACCATTACCAGCTGCGTACTGGGTGCCTTTGAAAAGAAGGAGAAGACCCGCAACGAATTCCTCAGCTTGGTGGGGTTGAAGACATAGAGCGAGAGAGGCATGCGACGCAGCAGCATCTTGAGACATGTCCCCTAAGGCGACAGATATCTTTGTGTCATTTGTTTCACACATTCACGGCGTTTGGCTTGCACGGGTATGCATCACGAATTGGAGAGACCATGTTTTCAACACTGGGTCAAGCATTGGCGATTTTGGGAGGTAGATTTCATGAGAAGGGAGCTCAACGCTCGTTATGGGTTAAAAGAATATTCACAGCGCACAATTCAACACCGACTCTTGGTCGCAGGCTGGGTTCGTCGCCAGCCATCACGGACGAATCTGGACATATGATCCTGTGATTTTGTGCTATGGTCTCGTAGCGGTGAGACCTTCTCCCTGCGTCTTGGCTGCTGCGAAGGCGCACGTGATGGAGGGGCAGTGAAACAAGGCCAGTGATGTTTGACTCGCCAATGAGCCGTATCGACAAAGCTTAAACAGGATAAAAAAAATCGATGGAAAACCCAACGAAGCAGCAATCTACGGAAAAGTCCCGGAGTCCCGGATTGGGACTAAATAACGGTTAGGAAGGAATGAAAAAAAAACAAAGGAAACTTGACCACTACAGATGGAAAGTGCAAGAGAACAAAAAGAAACTCTCCCCTTCCAGAATCGAACTAGAGACCTTTCGATGACAATATAACCATTACAGTCGAACGTGATGAACCAACTACACCAAGGGGAGCATCGGAGCTAGGCTCCGCTCGATGCGATGCCGAGACAAGCCGAATGCAGACCCAAGTTAGAAAGCCGTCAGAAACCGAGCCGTCTTCCGAAAAGCTGCGCATTCGCAGTGGAGGTGCTTGATCGTGTGAACTACGCCGCTTGGAAACCAAACAGTTACACCCAACAAAGGTTGAATCTTGAATCAACCTTGAATTTATCAGCTCTCGGTTCGAAAACATAACTGAAAAAAGAAAAAAGTGCTTTACTGAGTGCAGTACGTACAAGACAGAGAGCCCCGTTCGAGTTCGAAGCGCCCGAGGAAAGTCGGGTCTAAAACCTGCGTATCTCATTTTCATAGACAGACGTAACTCTTGGACGGAAGGCACTAGCAATACCAAAGCGAATTACGGCCACAACGGCCTCACGTATTTACACCGGACTGGCGCACCCGAAGCTCGTGGCCTGGGATTTGCCGTTGAACGCCTCGATCAGCCCCTCAATCGACGAATACATGCCCAGCGCCGTCGTCACGAGCCCGCCCAGCATGTACACGAAGTTCCAGGTGTTGAACACGGGCCTCTTCATAAAGCCCCTCCGATACCGCCGGAGCCCGCCGTCGACGTACGAGTACCGCCCCGTCGCGGGGTCGAACGCCTCCTCCCCGGGCACCATGGCGTCCTTCCGGATCCAGTACCCGAGCCCCAGAAGCGCCGGGAGGGTGTATGTGAAGCTCAGGATGAACAAGGCGCCGATGAAGCCCGACACCAGCGAGAACTGCGGCACGGCGGCGCCGACCACGAAGGCGAGCGCCCAGTACACCGGGACCGCGCCGGCCCACAGCATCTTGCCCGCCGCCTCCGTCAGCGCCGGCGCCCCGAACACGCCCTGCAGCAGCTCGACGTACAGCACCTTCATGCCGATGTTCCCGTACAGCCCCGCCGCGATCAGCCCCGTCACCAGCCCCAGGATGTTCGTCGCCGTCTGCCACCAGTACGGCGACAGGCTCTGCGTCACCGGGTTGAAGGCGTACTGCCCCTGAAACGAGTACACGTATAGCCCGAAGACGAGGTAGCACGCGTAGATGAAGGCCTCGCCGCACAGCAGCGCCTTCCAGAAGTCCGTCGGGTGCCGCATCTCCGCCATGAAGGCCGCGAAGATGAGGCACCCGCCGTACGAGTAGACGGCCTGGTTGAGCCCGTTCATGGACCCGAGGAACCCGGACCCGCCCGACGCCCTGCCCGGGGGCGGGGTGCCGGCGTACGTCACCACGGGGCCGGGGCCGAAGGCGTCGCCGAACGAGGCCTGCGTCGCGGCGAAGTTCGGCGGCGAGTGTGCCACGACCCCCATGCTGTCCCGTCCGGTCAGCGTCCGTCCCTCTTCGGCCGCTTCCCTGGGCCTCGGGCTGCGGGGTGGGAGAGAGGAGAGAGAGAGAGAGAGAGAGAGAGAGAGACTACTAACAG
>JAIMZG010001425.1:0-33623 GCA_020466075.1 Colletotrichum coccodes
GTGTGGTGTGGTGTGTGTGTGTGTGTGTGTGTGTGTGTGTGTGTGTGTGTGTGTGTGTGTGTGTGTGTGTGTGTGTGTGTGTGGGCGTGTAGCGTGTGTGCCTGAGCTGAGGGAGAAGTGATGGCAGGTGGAAGACTTGGAGACCAATACAAGTAGGACGTGGAACAGACGGATGGGATGCGAGAGATGGGAGATAATTGGGCAAAACACCAATTCGAGGTACCTCGCCCACGGTACGTACCGCATCTCTTAGAAATTGAGATTTCGGAGGTATGGCCTGCTGGCCAAACACTTGAAGTGCCGGGGGCCCGCTAGAAGACTAGAAGGGGTCTAGTGTGTCCAGCGGTAAAAGGCTGGCAGCCTGGCGCTGCCCCCCAGCGGAATTTGAGATCCAACCCGACCTGAAGGCTGAACCTGTCCAAGCCTAGCACGATTAAGCGCCACTGCACGCGAACCGTATTTTGCAGGCTTTGGCCGGGGTACCGTCTTCAATCCTTCAACATCACACGATTGCACCCCAAGCGCCTGTGTGTCGCATCTCCTGCGCTTCAACACACACGAACGGCTTCCCCCTCCGCAACGCCCATACACTTCGAAGCAGTCTTTACCCACGGAGAACACCACACAGCTTTAACTGTTCCTTCGATACCTCGACCGTTGGTACTACAAGATTCCAAACAGGATACCTTACGCACACACAACGACCCGCCGTCGGATGCATCCACTCCCCGCCGTGTCCGCTTCCCGCTTCTTTACTCCCTCCTGAACACCTAGCGACGCTTATCCGAGGTTGGGACCCGACCACTCCAAAAGTCTTCAACGACCCACGACGACCAAGGTTCTCTGGTTCCACGTCCCAATCATTACACATATGGTATTGGACCTTTATCGTAGGCAACTTTAAGGGCTGTCGCCCGGCCTAGTGCGATGTGAGTAGTCGAGACAACAAACCTGACTCCGAGGTCAATATTCAATCAAAAACCCACACACGCATGCTCGACCGCGTCAAGACAAGGAGACACCTGACATCCAGATGCGCCCACCGTATGACCACATGAGGCGTCATGCGGATGCGGGGCGTTTCGTCGAGCGACCATTTCATGCTAATCATGATCTCTACAGGGCTTCGAGATATTCCTCGAGATATGACGGGGATCGCCGCTCGAGATCGCCTCGCGACCGCTCTCCCGATCGCTACGAACGCGCATCGCAGTACAGTGATGGTGACCGCCGTCGGTCCTCTGCCGAGGCGCGTTCCAATACTTCGGCCTTTCAGAACAATAGAGATTCATTCCGCGACAACCTTCCCCGCGATCCCCCGCGGGGACCCAAGGCACTTTTAGATGCTCCTAGTGGCCCCCGCGGCGGCGGCTATGCCGGTGACTTTCGGGGGCGAGGTAGAGGCCGCGGACGCGGCTGGGTTCGCGATGACAGCAGAGACCGCGGACGTGACCGCGATATCGATTTTAGGGATCGCCGCGATGGTCCGTATAGAGATGAAAGAAGTCGCGAACGCGACCGGGACTGGGATCGCCGGGACAGAGAGAGTTACCGGGGACGCCCACGATCGCCCGGGAGAGGGCGCTCGCCACCACAGCGGGATTTTCGCGACAGAGATCCCCCACTAGGCGTTGACGCCGAAAGGTCTAGGCGGGGCTCGCGAGACGGGGGTCCGCCTTCCGCTGGTTCATCTAACTCCGACCCCCCCTTCGGTATGGCTCGTGGCGGTTTCAGAGGAGGCAGAGATCGAGGACGTGGAGGTTGGGACAGAGGCAGAGGACGAGGTGGCTTCTACGACGACCGCGACCGCTTCGGACCCCGTAGTCGCTCCCAGGAAGGACGTTGGGGCCGCGACCGAGACGACCGGGACCGCGGCGACCGATGGATCGACTCTGACGCTCGCAGAGACCCTCGAGACGACCGCGACCCTCGGGAACGAGAGTTACTGAGGCCTAAGGCCGAGCGTGAACGAGACCGAGGCATGTCTTCACAAGCACCATCACCAAACACGAAAGACGTGTCACCCCCACCACTGGCACCCTCGGCGCCTGCTTTTGGTACGGTTCCCAGTAGGAATGTCGGTGCCGCCGACGGATCACCCATCATCGGGGGCACCGGTAAACTGCCTCCCACAGCTCCGAGAGCCTTCAACGCTGAACGGCCCGTCTCTGCAGGACACGGCGGCGGCGGCGGCGACTTTCCAGTACCACCCACTGGCCCGGCGAAAATGAACCTCGTAGAAGGCAGTCCACCCATTCCTTCGGGTCCTCGTGCTCAGCAACAGAAGCAGCAACGACCTTCGAGCAAGCAGTGGATTAATCCGGCATTAACTGGGAAGAAGGTCCCCGAGTCGCCTAAGATTATGAGATCGCAGAGTTTCGCTCAGCAGCAACGTCCGGTGCCTTTCCGTCACGACAGTGTACCGGCAGAACAAGGCGATTACGACAGGCGCCCTCGTAGTAGTGATGCGAAGGCCGACTCTCACAACTCCGCCACCGAAGGCTCTGTAAAATCACTCAATCTCCCGGAGCCTGGAGAAATCATCATTAAATCTGAGCGAGACAGTTACTCGGCCAGAGGGTCGATGGATCGAGACTTCGAGCACCCGGACGCAAGAGATACCGTCATGGCAGGAACAGACGTGCACGGTTACGAGGAGAGTAGGCCACCATCACAAGGCGAAGAGAAGACTGCCCCAAGTGAAAAAGTAACCATCGAGGGCTCAGTGGAGCAGAAAGAGAAGCCGCCCGGGCCTGCAAAGAAAAGTAGAATGTCGGTGCCAAGGGTTCGGTTTGTGTTGCCCCCGCAAGAACCGTCGGCGCCTGTTTCCGAGCAGACATCCGAATCCGACGACGATGAAGACTACGGGGAATACTTCGCCATGGAAATCGCCAAGGAAGAGGCCGAACTGGAAAAGCTACGGGAAGCAGCGGATAATGCCCCCGACAGAATTGTCGCTCGCTACGCAAAGGTCTCACATGAAGCTTTGGTGGCGCTTGTCACAGAACCAGAGGGTCTGTTTGACATGCTTGGTCAGGTTCCTGAGATAATCGAGCCTGCCAAGGAAGAAGCTCCCTCCAAGTCCGCGGTCGTGGACCAGCGTGAAAAGACACCTCAAGTCCCAAGCCCTGTTTTGCCGACCAGGCCATCACCGGAGCAGACTATCAGAGAGACAGAACCTGTAGCCGCACCAGTGCCAGAACCCCAGGTTGAGGAAGAGCCTGAACATGCCATTGTCGAGAAGGAGATCGACAAGACAACTGAGAGGGAGAGCGAAAAGGAGAGTAAGAAGGAAGTCGAACAAGAAACCGAGAAGGAACTCGAAGAGCCTACTGAGAAAGCTGTCACGAAACCTACTGAGCAGCCCATCGGAGTGCCCCATAGGAAGCTCGTCGAGGAACCCACCGAAAAGGTCACAGAAGTGGCCGCCGAGGATACTGCCGAGGATATTGCTGAGAAGGCGCCCGAACCCGATGCCGAAAAAGTCGAAGAGCCCTCGGTCGAGGCCGTTGCTGATGAACCGCAGCCAAAGACTGAGGAAATGGATATTGACGAGCCTGCCCCTATCCTTTCTGCGCCTTCTCCTTTTCTGCTTCCGGAACCACCACAGAACGCCGATGTTGCCATGGAGGATGCGGCCGAGCCTGAGAAGCAACCTGCGGAGTCAACCGTTGCGCGCGAAAAGCCAAAGGCACCAGTCACTAACGGTCAACCCATGCTTCTCCAGCCGCCCGGTGTACCTATTGAAACTATTGAGGGGGATAAGGCCCTGCCGAGCACACCTTCTCAAATGGACGACGATGATGAAGACAACTCGACGGAATCGGATGATGCTGACGCCGATGCGATGCTCATTGATTCGATCCGGCAGTACTCGACAACGCCCCCTATTGATAGTCTACCTGACTACGGCTGCCGCGCTTGGAACCGGGACAGGGACTTCTTGGAGTCTCTCGACTCAGACCCGATGGTGGACGATTTCATCCTGCAGCAACTCGACAAGATTTCCCTGGAAAAGATGGCGGGGCAAGAGGTTGCGCGCAAGGACTACGCCGACAACTACGTCAAATATCTCGACTTCACGGTCTCGAGCGATCCGATTGCTGTCAAGAGCCGAGACACGTTCATCAGCTGTCTTCCGACACCCGAGAAACACATCCCCGTTCCTCCTCCACCCGAACTCAAGCCAGAGGGTAGGGGAGCTGGTAGAAGATATGCAAGCGAGCGCGATCTAGAAAGAGTCTTGCAAGCATCCATGAGGGAAGACGAAGAACGGAAGGAGAGAGAGCAGCGCGCCATGCAAGAAAAGTACCGCAGTGAAAAGGAGGCTGTCATTCCCGAGATGTATTGGAGGAAGGAGGATCGAGACGCCGAGTATTTCAAGGACACCACCGGCTTCACACCCGTGGAGAAGCTTGTGCCTGCTTGGCAGATTTTGCCCCCCATCAACAACTTCACGCCTGAAGAGGCCGAACTCTTCGAGAAGAGGTACCTCACGAACCCGAAACAATGGGGAGTGGTTGCCGAGAACATACCGAAACGCAACTTCGGTACTTGCATTCAGTACTACTACCTGATGAAGAAGGAACTCAACCTCAAGGAGAAGCTCAAGAAGCAGCCCAAACGTAGAAAGAAGGGCAGAGGCAAAACGCGATCAAGCGCCTTGGTCTCGGAGCTGGGCAATGCAGAAAACGAGGGCGAAGAAAACCAGGATAACGGCGAGAATGGAGAACGGAGACGGCCTCGCCGTGCTGCTGCCCCGACTTGGGGCTTCGAGCAACCGCCCACGGATTCCGACAACACTACCCCCGCTGGCACCCCTGGTCGTCGCGGGGCGAAGGCGGATCCTGAAAAGCCAGATGGCAGGAAAAGGGGAAGGAGAGCCGCGAAGGACAAGGAGCCCAAGGCTGCCAAACCGCAACAGACTCTTGCTGCGGCTCCAGCGCCATCTTCAGGCAAGGGGCGGTCACGCTCGAACTCGAGGGTTCAGAACACCGAGTTTCAGCCACCGCCACCTGTGCCCATGGAGAACCGTCTTCCATCGCAGTTCGAAGCACCAGCGACAGGCATCCAGCCCCCGTTTGTCCCCGCCCAGCAGCCACCTTTAGTCGTTCAGGAGCGTCCTGTTCCTATCACCCCTTCTGCGATATCCGAAGTGATGGCGCCCCCATCTCTGCGGCCGGAGCCGCCACCACCTCCTGCGCAGCCCACCATAGCAACGTTCGACATCGCCCAGCCACAGCCCGAACGCCGTGCCCAAAGTCAGGCGTCAAGTTATTGGAGTGTTTCCGAAGCAAACGACTTCCCTGGCCTATTAAAATCGTTTGGTACTGACTGGGCGGCCATTGCAGGACACATGGGTTCGAAGACGGCTGTCATGGTGAAGAATTACTTTGTCAGACAGAGGGACCAGGGCAAGACAGAGTGGGAACAGTTCGCTGCTGAGGCGGACGCGAAACGAAGCAGAGGTGAGAAGCTGCCGGATCCACCACCACCAACCGTGGGCGGGCGCAAGAAATACGACGCGACACCTGCGTCGTCTCATCGGCCTCTGGCTTCTGCGCCTGCTACTCCTGCGCCGCCCGTCACGGCCGAGTCGCCGAGTGAAGCGCCTGCGACCAAGGTTGAGCCTCCGGCCCAGCAGCCTGGAAACCCACCTTTCGGTCGCTTTACCATGCCCATCACCCCAGCACCGCCGTCTCAACCGCAGCAGCAACCTCTGGCGCAGGCAGCTCCACCCCCTCCTGCTGTCACTCAGGCACCTCCTCAAGCTCCTCAGCAGACACCGATACCAATCCAACAGCAACATGCAGCTGCTCAACCTGTCGTCACACAGTCAGGATCGCCTGTTACACGTCCCTTGAGAGCACCGCCCCAGCAAGCCTTTGGCTTCCAGGAAGTTGAGCGAGAATCAACCCAGCCCCCTCAACCAGTCCGGATCTCCCAGAAGCCATCTGCTACCCCGGCCGCCGAATCTTCTCAGCAGCGACCTCTGGCTGCAGCACAACCTATTCAGCCTGCACAGTCTGAACCGCAGATTGACCGACAACAGGCCGAGAGGCAGCAACAAATGGAGCGACAGGCCATTGAACGTCAGCAGATGGAACGACAGCAGCTTGAGCGTCAAAGAATGGAGCAACAGCAGATCGAGCGGCAACAGATTGAGAGGCAGCAGGTCGAGAGGCAGCAGCAAATCGAGAGGCAGCAGGCCGAGAGGCAGCAAATCGAGAGGCAACAGATTGAGAGGCAGCAAATGGAGCGCCAACAGCTTGAAAGACAAGCCATTGAGAGACAGCAGATCGAACGGCAGCAGTTGGAGAGGCAGCAGATGGAGCGACAACAGGCCGAACGACAACAGATGGAGAGGCAAAAATAGAGGCGCAACAGCCCAAGGAACACCTGCGTCCAACTGAACGCACACGACTGAAACAAGAGCCTGAGATGACGCCACCGCACCATCACTACGAGCCATTCTCATACGGCCAGCAGCCAGTCAGGAACGTGCCGCCGCCTCGATCTGAACCTCCGGTTGTATCTAGGCAGCCTGCGGAATCACCTCGGTCTGCAGGAACCCCGGTTCCACAGGGCTACGGCCAGCCCATGCCGCAGCCAGGCGGACGCTTGCTCGGAGATCCTCAGCCGCCTGTCTCAACCCCTCCTGGCCAGAGGCCCATTGTCACGCAGCGTCCTATGGCTACTCACATGGACTCATACGGCACTCCTCCCCAACAGCCACAACCGCCGTCGGCTGCACCGCCTCGCCCATCGGCTTCGGAGCGCAAGACATCAAACATCATGTCACTGTTGAATGACGATACCCCTTCTGCCGCCGCCGCCGCCGCACCCACACCCCCACCTCAACCGAAGCGTCTCAACGATATGGTCCAAGCTAAGCCGTCGCCGACGCCTCCTCCACAGAGCATGTCGAGAGTCCCTGCTCCTCCGCCGGCACCAACTCCGTTGCGCCCAGAGCGGGAGCCCCCACAGGCATATCCCTATGGCCGAAATGCTCCGTCAGCGTCCGCTATGCCTCCTCTGAAGCCGAAATACACCGCTTCGCCACAGGCGCAGCATATGAGCGCGCCAAGGTCGGCCATTGCATCTCCGCATGACGCGGCAGCAGCTGTTGAGCGTGACTACTATCGGCAGTACCAACACCAACCTCAGTCGACGAACTCTCCCCAAATTGCCCAGCCTTACCCGCCCCAGTCACAGCCTCCTAGAGATGCTTATCAGCCTCAGACGGGCTATCCTGGATACGGTGCCCCTGCCGCTCACGCCGGCTCGCCACCCCCACAATACGCCGTTCATCAGTCGGCCTCTAGGCGAGAGCCGCCACCCCCGCAAAACCGGGAAACAGCATGGCCTCCCGGGCCCCAGGGACACGCCATGGGCCAGCCGCAACCACCGCAACAACAGTCCTCCTGGCCTCCGGCGTCTCACGGGCCGCCGCCGAAACAACCTCAACAAGCGCCGCCTCCACAAAACTGGGCCTCGCCTCACATGTCGGCTCAGAAGGCGCCTCCGGCGGGCTCAGCAGTTCCACAGCAGTCTTGGGCATCCGGTCCGCCTCAGCAGCAGCAGCAGCAGCAGCAGCAGCAGCAGCAGCCACCGCCGCCTCTTCACCACATGTCGATGCGCGATGACAGAGGCGCGTCCATGTATGGCCAGATTCCTCAGCATCAGCACTCGATGCAAGGACGATATCCACCCGTCTCACGAGCGCCGGAGCCGATGCCACCTCAAGCGCAACAGGCCTACCCGCCACGCTACGCATCTACGCCTGCACCCAGAGATCCTCGGGACCAAATGCCGCCGCGCAGCTATACGCCTGTAGGATACGACGCTCGTGGTCCTCCTCCCGGACCATACCCTCCGGATCCACGAGAGATGCAAATGCGCGAGATGAGTCGCGACCTTAGAGATCCAAGAGATCCCAGGGAAATACAACAGCAGGAGATGATCCAGCGCCAGCTACGTCCGCATGACGGCTACGGGAGACAACCTGATCGCTATGGCAGGTAGACGTAACGACGTATGTTGTCAAAACAAAACCATGTATCAAAATAGAGAATTCGTTTTCACGGGGTGTTGGTGGGCTTGCTAGTTTGGGTACCGGGGGCACGGGAGGGGATTGTAGATGAAGGCAAGAAGGGAGGGTTTTGTATTTTTAGTGGTTTATAACGCGCGAAGCAGAAGTGTAACTTCAGTGGAATTCAAGTTATTCAAATTAAGCCATGTCGTATGTGTTGGGAGGTGTGACGAGTGTTGGCAGATCACAGGGAGCTGGGTAGGCATGTCAATCACCTCGTTCAGCTGGTCTCATTCGTCTCTCGGCATGGATGGATGGGGGTCTTCGCCGTGAAGCAGTCTACCCATCTTCCGCCTTTGGCCCCTTTCGATGCTCGCCTAGATGCTCCAGTTACTACCATTGCCCATATGAAAATCCCTCTCGAAGAGTGTGTCCCAAGTTGAACAAGTACAAGTCCAGAAGTCTAAAAGGTCAGAGCCCAGTGCTGTGAGCAGTCGGACAGGAGAAACAAATCGGACAAACTCGTACAATGTCATCAGCTAGAGGCGTCAGCAAGTTCTCCTTTACTGATTGGGTCCGTTTGGCTACATAAGCGCACGGCTGCCAGTCGGGGCGAGGTTCGGCCGTCTCACGTCAGTAAGCCGGTCCACGGAAAAAGAAAAAAAATCCTCGGGGAATGGACAGGGGGATCGTGTCGCAAGAGCCGGGGAACCATAGAGTTTGCTGAATTCAACCTGCGCGCTTCTCACGACCCTTTCCCCGGCGTTTGAGAATTAGTCAGTAAAGCGAAGTGAAGTGCCTGACGGTCGTGTCTGCCGGATCAACGAGAGAGCGTAATTTATCATGATGGTGCATATACGCAGACTACGAACCAAAGGCCCGCCGTCGGCGAGACGTATAAATCGACAGCTTCGTCAAGGTCTGGATGGTTGGGGTTTCTTTGGAAACACAAGACGAACGACAGTCCTGGTTCCAGAATACCCAACATTTAAGTGAACATAACAACCAACTCAGTCTTATTGTGGTTGTAACGCTTCAGATCCGTCTCGAGTCGAAATCTCATAGCCAGACAAAATGACCTCGTTGAAGACTACATCTCAGACGCCGTCCGCGACAGCATCCTCCCGGGTGTCATGCTTTACGCAAAGGACAAATCAGGTACGACTTCAAACCCTCGATCCACGCCCCAATATCAGGTAGCTCACTGACCTTTGCAATGCAAAGGACAACTCGACTATTCCAAGATCATATCCCCCTCGTCCCCATCCCATGTCCCCGCCTTGAAGCCCTCGACAACCCTCTTCCTCGCCTCCGCCACGAAGCTGATCACCACCATCGCCGTCCTCCAGCTCATCGAGCGCGGGCAGGTGACCCTGGATGAAGATGTATCATCCCGCATCCCCGCCCTAGCCTCCCGCAGATCCTCACGGGGTTCAGCTCTTCTGGCACAGGCGCAAGGCCCATCCTCGAACTCCGTAGAAACCCCATGACCCTCCGCGCCCTGCTAACCCACTCCGCCGGCACAGCCTACGACTTCTTATCCCCGTCCCTGGTTCAGCGCTGGCAGGCCTTGAACAACATCACCCCCGTCTCCGGCCCCGACGTCGACACGCGCTTCTCCTACCCCTTACTCTACCAGCCCGGCGAGGACTGGGCGTACGGCACCGGCATCGACTGGGCAGGCCAAGCCCTCGAGTCCCTAACCGGCGTCGAACTCGGGACATATTGCCGCGAAAATATTTTCCACCCGCTGGGCCTCACATCCTTCACCTTCTCCAAAGCCCGCGCCGAGAGGGAAGGGGCCCTCTGGCCTCTGAGCGGGCGGGACTCGTCAACAGGCAAGGTGGTCCCGTACACCGGCATCGACCTCAATGCCGCCGTGGCCTCGCCGCTGGGGGTTCAGGGGCTTTACGGGAGGATGGACGAATACGTCCAGATCCTGCACTCCCTCCTCGTCGACGATGGGAAGTTGCTCCGCCCGGAGACCGCGAACGGGATGTTCCAGCCGCAGCTCGGGGAGGCGTCCAAGAAGGGCCTGCTGCGTGAGATGGAGGACCCGTCATGGGCCGTGGGGGATTTTCCGGTGACGAGGGAGTATGATTGGGGTTTGGGGGGGCTGGTTGTCGACGGGGAGGCGCATCCGTATCGGAAGCGCGGGACGCTGATTTGGGGCGGGGCGGCGAACATTTTTTGGGTGAGTTTCTTTCCCTTCCCCATCTTCCTTCTCCAACCCCGTCTTCGTATTTTTCTTTTTTCTTTTTTCTTTTTTAACGGACGGCTGTGAATGTAGAGGAGAAGCTAACTTGAACGTGAACCAGTGGGTCGACCGCAAGACCGGGCTTGCTGGAGTGTTTGGTATGCAGATCATGCCGGCTGGCGAGGTCGTGACCAGGAACTTCATCAAGATGTTCGAGGATGAGATGTACGCTAGGGTCAAGGCCTTGGAGGGCGAGGGAAAGCAGTAGATGCAGTATTTCGTTGGCTCGGGTGTCGTAGTGAGTCTGTTATAGTTCATTAAGTTAGTAGACTGTCGGGTGTTTAGGGAAGCGAGGGGAGTGCTGGGATAGCCATATACGCAACTCATAGGATCATAGGAACCCTTTTCGTCACTACAAAAAGCTGTTGGTCTCTTCGATCAAAATAAGGATCACAGCCTTAATAACAACGAAGTTGAGGCCAAGGGTTTGCCCATCCACATACACACACACACACACACACACACACCATGAAAGACAAACAACGCCAGACGGCGAATGTGTGATGCAAAATCCAAAGTCCATGATTCGCCTTCGCTAAAAGCTAAGATGCCATGCGCCAAAAAGGACGCAGTCAGCCGTCAAAAACCTGTATCCTGCGATGCGAAGGAAGAAATTCGAAAAGCAAATACATGGCCCGGACTCCGCTATGCGAGACCTGGCCGTACAGAGAAAGGACCACGGGATGAAGAAAACGTTGAGATGAAAAAGGTTTGACATATCCTCCATACGGGCATAACGCATGTGTTTGAGCCTCCGCCTAGGCCGCTGGTGGTGCCGGCGGCGCAGCTGCCTTGTCTGCGTTGGCGACAGCCTCGGCGCCGTTGGCCTCACCTGGCTCCCCTTCCTCTTCCTCTTCCTCTTCCTCTTCTACCTCTTCGTACTCGACTTCTTCCTCTTCCTCCTCGGCAACAATGCCGTTCTGTCTTTCCCAGACCTGCCTCCTGATCATGTCGTCCTTGGCCTTCCGGGCTCTCTCCACCTCCTCGAAGCCGCCTGACTTCTTCAACTTGCCCTCCTCTACAAAGTTCGAGAGCTCTCGCTGTAGTTCGTTGCCCTTCCGGCCCTCGAGTTCCTTCTGTCTTAACTTCTCTGCTCGCTCGATAGCCTCAAGCCGGTTTTCGTGGTTGGGCTGCAGCGCCCTCACCTCCCCGAGAACACCGTCTTTGGCTGCGTTCGGGTCGGCGCTGTTTCCGAGGCTGTTAAGCCCCTTGGAAAAGTTACGAGCCGTGCCGGCGCTGGCACCGGTCCCGTTGTCTTTCAGTTGCTCCTTGGTGGCTTGCTCAACGAGTGCAAACGTCTCTGATGCCTTCTCCAAATCGTCTTGCAGATCGATCATGAGGTCCTCCATAAGGCGCAGCTCATCGCGGCCCTTGCAGACGTCCTCGAGCTCCTTCTCCCAAATCTTGGTCCAGATAGGCTTCTCTTCCTTCATATAGTCCTCTACCTTCTTAAGCTCCTTTGAAAGTCTCGTAATGTCCATGGCGACGGTCTCCAGTTGCCTAGGCAGCGGCCGCACCCCACGGTGAACCACGTCCTTCCGGAGGTCCTCCACCAGATCTTGCAAGTCGTCGACCTTGGTGACGAGTCGGTCAGAGTCCGCGTTGAGCTGTTCGCGGCCCTTGGTGACGTAGGCATGTCCGGTTTCACCCTCGATAGTGGGAATCGAGGCCTTGACCACCGCGGCCTTGACATTGCCCGCCTTGCTGCGAATCGCCGACATGGAGCCTTGAATCTCCGACTGGAAGCTGGAGTATGCTTGACGCATAACAGCCAGATCACGGCGAAGACTCTGGATTTCGGTAATGTGTCCAGCGGCGAGCTTACGACCGCCAGCAACACCAATCGACTTAGACCCATCAGAAGGCGCCGAGATAACAGGGGGAGCGGCAGCCAGCCTCGCCATCTCCGTAACCGTCTCCTGCTGACGCTCCGAGACTCGCTGTATCGCCAGGCCCTGATCGTCCACATTCTGCTTCACATCCTGCACGATCTTCTTGAGCTGTCCGATGCCCTCGTCAATGTGACGTTTGACTTCGTCGAGTGGCTCAACGTTCAACACCAAAACCGTTCGATCCTTGATGTCCGAGAGGTCCTCGAGTTCGTGTCTGACCCCTGAGACGGGATCTTGAATGTAAATTTCCGGCAGATCAGCGCCGTTGGCTTGCGTGTTCCAGGAGAACTTCTCGATGAACGCTAACTGAAGGCGCCCGATAGAAAGCTCGCTGTAACCTTCGGGCAGCACGAACTTCTTGACTTTAGACTTGTACTGCAGAAACAAAGTCAGGTCGGTCGTCAACGGCGGGGACTGCTCGTGGAGGAAGCCGGCGTCTCGCTTCTTTTCGGGCGTCTTGACTCCCGGGGGCTCCTTCGGCTCGTCCTTGTTCGGGAGTTCAGGCTTGCGATCATCATCAGGAGACACTATAGGGAGCTCATCGCTAAGAGGACCCTTCAAAGTAGCGCTAGGCTTGGGATATTTGTCTTCGGGGGTCTGAATCGTGGGACTTTCGGGTCTGGCTGCTTGGAGTTCTGCAGGGTGCTCTTCGTTGGCGCGACTGGGGGCTCTCGCAGGTGACGTATCTAACTGCGGCTGCTTTGACGCACGGCTTTGACGAACAGTTTCTCGAGTCTGAACAGCGCGCAGAGACTCCCGCACCTCACCTCTGCCGCGGTTAGGTATGGGCGAGTTTTGTGATGGCAACATGGGCACGCCATTCATGGCACTACCCAGATGCTTGGATATTTGGTATTGCGAGTATCGCCGAGAAGCTCTTCTCTCCAAGTCGCCCCCTTTCTGCAAAGCAGCGAATGCACTCGACTGCTGCTTCGGAGGTGGCGGCGGTGGTGGGAAGGAGTCTACATTGGCCTCTCCGGATGGCGCAGAGGGCATCGACGCCTCGTCGCCGGGGTACGGCGGCACCACTGGGATGTTTTGCATCGTAGAGCTGGACAAGGACGACTGCTCCGAGTTGACGGAAGCGCGCGACTGGTCCCTCGGGGACATGTAGCGACGGCTCGGAGACGTGCTTACTGGGGCACCGGCCGATTGGGACGATTCCCTCTGAGCGTCTGGCCGGTATCCATTTTGTATGCCCTCCTCCAGCAGATTCGTCAAACCAGTGTTCGCACTACCGATCGTACTTGTGCTCGTCGTCCGCTCTGGTGCGCCAGCTGAGCCCCCGCTCTCCCTATCTCTTGGCTGCTTTTGCCGCAACTTTTGCTGCTTGCGCTTCAGCCCGTGGAGTAGGTTGATGATGATGTCCCGAATGCGTGGAAGGTATTTCTCCAAGCTCTCGGTGCTGGCTTCCTGGCTCAGAGTGGCCTCTAGTATGCTTCGTAGCAGCTCGGGGACGTTTCCTAGATCGGAGGTATCGACATTGATGGCCGTGAAGGCCCGGCAGGCCATGTTGAACTCGTATCCCAGTCTGACATACACATCGGACACCTGGCCATCGGTGGCTTGGCCGCGCGACCATTGTGTCAGAGTCTCCAGAAGCTGCTTAGTCGCAACTAACAAGTGGGTGACGCTCTTCTCGATCTGCGATAGAGGCATGGCTGAGCTAGTAGAGTTCTGTTGGAGAGACTTAATTAGTTGCTGGCACGATCATTGAGAAAGCAAAGGCGCAGTAGTGTCACGAAGGCCATCGCAACAGGTTGTAGCCCGAAGATAAGCTCCTGATCGCTGGAATGTGTAATCAGACTTACATTCGATCTCCGCATCCCGCCATTTGGGGGGGCGGATCGGTTTGAGGCGTTAGAAGCCCTCGGCTGCATCCCGATGCCGGGTGATATTGAACGAGCTGGCACGTTCGGCGGTGGCCCGGGTTCAGCACCAGGGGAGCGCCGTTGAATGCGCTGCGAGGAGCCTGGCGCCTGCATCATTACTCAAGTGGACGGGTTGCTGTTTTCGGCGCGATTCTCTTGTCCTCCTCTGCCTAGCACTTCCCCAAGCAGTTTCTCCGGTGCAAGGTACCCAAGAATCAGAACGGAATGTTGGGAGAAGGTCGAAAAAAGGAGATCGTCTCGGTCGCAGTTATTCGAGAGGGGGTTTGCCGACCATACTACGAGAAGCAAAGGTAGTGAATACAAAGTTTACTGAGCTGCCGAGGCGCAGGATGTCGAGCTTCCCTTATCCGATGGCGAGTCCGTGGGCGAAGAGGTTCGTGTGGCGGTCGGCAGTAGGGGATCGTCCGGTTCGGGTGCTGTGAAAGAATGCAAGTTGAGTGTGGGTGTGAATGTAGGTGTGCGTGGGATAAAGCTGTAGAAGCAGAGACTAGAACGTGTTGGGGAGAAGGAACGAGGTCCTGTGATGCAGTGCCTTGCTGATGTCTGTCTGTCGTCGTTTCCGGTTATCGTCCGTACTCGATCAGGTGCGCAAATGTGTCGCAGAGTGTCTAAAAAAAAAAGTTGGATGACTGGAGGTTGCAGATGCAGATGCCAGAGCGCAAAGCAATGCAGTGCAATGCAGAAGCCAAAGCAATTACGAGGTGGAATTTCAGGTGAAGTATGTATGTACGGGGTACAGGTCGCGGCAGGTATATGCAATGTTGAACCGTGTTCGGAAAGCGGAGAGTCTGGCCGTCGCCTTTTCGGCCCAAAGACCCAGCATCCAGGCCCAAGGCTCCAAAAAGGCCCGCTGGGGGAAAACCACACTCGTTCGCTCTTTCACACTTTTGCTTTCCCAGTGTTTCTTTGCCCCTGGCCTTGCCCTCTTTTGCCCTCTTCTGCCCTGTCAACTGTTGATGGCCCCCAGTCAAAGACACACGCACACACAAGGTACGGTACGGAACGGATACAGGCTCGTCACCCTGTGGTGCCCCCCAGTTCCAGTCCGCTGCCCGTCACCTCATCCTGACAGTGGAGTGCTGACTAGGCTTCTGACTGGTTCCCACGCTTTCTCGGTGGCTTGACACCCATGTCCATCCCTCGACCCAAGATGCACGTGCCACTATCTACCAGCCACCCGAAATGCCGTTCTCTCAACCATCCATCATTCTCACCTTGAATCACCATCATGCACCCCTGAAGTCGAATACATGCAATCTCTGGGATGAAACACTGTGGAATGTTTCAAAACAACGACAGTCTGTGATATGTATTTTAGATGCAACCTCACTAACTCAATCCCCAGACGTATCCAAGTAAACATCCAACTATTGAGTATGATGTGTGTGCTTACATCTCCATCCATGGACAAATTGACGGGGCGTTGCTTCGACTAGCTCGACGCATCGATCCTCTTCTTCAGACGCCCTGATGGGGTGGACGTCAACGAGTACATGGTCGGTGCGTCCAAGCTTCGCCAGTCTTCTGCTGTCACTCAAGTCAAAGGACCTTCGCTTGGGGTCCGAACCCTGCGAGCCAATGTCGGAGGAGGATGAGCCTGGCGTTTCGACAATACGGCGTGGCCAGGCACTCCATGGACTTAGGCGCATCATTGCATCACGAATTGAGACCATGAGGTGCGGGCTCGCTGCTTCTTCCGTCAATCTTTCTGGTCATGTCCTCCATGATCTACGCGACGAACCATTGAGCTCACTGATATCCCCTATGGTTGCGTGACATTGTTGACCCTCAATGCATTTGACAGGGCGCTGCGCCACACGGCAAGATTGAGATCACCTCTCCATCCCGGCGGCATGGGTAACCAATACGGAATAAATCATAAACGTGGGCAACAGGGACCTTAACCCAACCTCGGATCTATCGCGCTTTGCTCGACCTCTGTAGGTGACTCGGCCATACCTGCCACCTCATACGCTTCACGGCGCCAGCAACCTTCGCATGGAATAGAATGAGTGCACCATTGCGGTCGTCAGCGGATGCACCACCCACGGCATCTCGAATGTGACGTGCCTCTTTATCGATGTCGCGATGCTCGTCTGGGGCGGCCCGGCATGAATATGCAATCGCGGATGAGCTCGTCCATCAAACGCGGCGCCCTTTTTGTGCGAGGAAACAGCTCTTTTTCGAACACCTCGATCTTCTGCTTGAGCAGTGCGGGTGCGCCGTCCTCAGCCGCTGCGCTGACGACTACTTCCACTTGCTTCATCGCATCCTTGAGCACGACGCTGACACCTTCGACAAAGGGCACCCTCATGTGTGCTGCGCCCTCCATGACCGTGATGCCGCGCCGGTGCGGCCATCAGAAGTCCACTGAGAGCATATAGAGCGATTTCGGCGTACAGTCATCCATCACTTTGGTGATGGCGTCGGTCAGATCGGGACTCCAGTCCTAATACAGGGTCGGCAAGGCCTTGTCCACTGTCTCGAGGCCATTCGGATCGGATTCGCAGACGTCAGGCGACGCCATGTTCTCGACCGCCGCCTGTAATTGCGCATATATATCAAGGCTGCAGTCGTCCATTTGCCGTATTGAAAGTCGTATCTCGTCGTTGGTAGCAAAGATACTACCCCTGTTGCCGAGTTTGTCGACGTCAGGGGCCATCTCGGCCAAATTTGGGATGCTCATACCATATCGCCCGATTCCTATCTACAGCGGCTTGTCGTCCGGTGCCGACGGTTTGCGGATTTTGCTCCATGCTCCGTCTAACGCTTCTGCACTTTGCTGCCCGGGCCCGTTGTAGACTTGACCAACCAGTATTTATTTTTTTCTATCGACGACGGCCGTATACCGGCCGTCATACCTTACGTACTCTAAGAACTCGTCAGAAAAACCAGCCTGCTTCAACGCGGCCAGTCCAGTCCCGGTGAGCAAGTCTAAGCTTCCGTCCTGTGATCAAAAGTCCGGCAAGGCTTCGCTTCGAAGACAGTAACTTCGAGATTGGCCAAGTTAAGCAGATGCAGCGTAAACATTCAGAGCATGAGTTAAAAAAAAAGCAGCAATGGAGGATTCGTCAAGCGAGCAAGCGCGGCGTCGGTCTTTGTGGGAGCAGCTTGCCGTCAAGCCCTGCCCCGACGGTTGCTATCCCGAGCCCTGGCATAACTGAGCCGACTCTCAGAATCGTGTTAGCCTCGGCGACGATCCATACAATGGATATGGAATGACCTTTTGAGCAAGTTTTTCTGGATGCACGAGATAGAAGTGTCACGATCACGTAGCTGGAGAGATGAAATCTCAACTCCAACAGGTTTAATCAAAGTCACAAAAGATACAGTAACGGGTGTGTCGCACCCTGGATGTCAATAGAGGATGGCGCCGGAATGAAATTCATTGCCGTGGACTTTGTGTACATGCCGTTGGACTTGCTGTGCTAATTTTAACGCTGCCTTTCTTGCCAGTCCGCTCCGGCGCAGCAGAAGACGAAATGTCTCAAAATGGGGCCATGAGACTCAGAGTGTTCTCGCATCCGCATTCGTTAGTGATGCAGCACTAGCAATTGGTTGATAAGTATCATGCTGTAGATCATATCGCCTTTATCAAGATGGACGAGTACTGCTCTTCCCGCTCCGCACCAAGTAGCTGCTAAGAACCGGGGTATGGTGACTTCGGAAGTCATGTCCGTGGGACAGGAAGGTTCGACATAGTCATCGGTGCGAGAATCATGGTGCAAGGCGGCTCAATAGCTCTACCATGATGCGGGTTACGCAAACAACCAAGGCGCTGGTTCCCAATAGGGGGCTCATCAGTGAGCTAGGGCATGGAGCTGCTGCTTTCAGGCCAAAATTCATGTACACTGCCCGGCAATTCTGTCGAGAAGTATTGTAAAATTGAAGAATCGAGGCGACAACAAGGCAGTCGATGAGAAGCATGAGAAGAGACATCCTCCAGTCTCGAATAGAGAACTACGCGCGGGAGGATGAAGGTTTGACAGAAGCACCCTGCCATCCTATCTTCCTGAGTGATCCGGGCCGAGTTGCTGCGAGGCCTGGGCAGCGAGGTGGAGTCCCTGTCCCGTGAGTCGACGTGGCTGCCTGAGGCGATGAAAGGCATCCAACTCGGAGCTTGCGCTTCGGAATCTAGAAACCTTCAATTGATCACATCCCCGAGCTGCCCCCCATAACCACGTTCATCAACACATCTAAACAACCGCCAAAATGGTCTTCGCCTGGAAAGCCGCCGGTCTCACGTGAGTCAATTGACGATCCTCGAGCATTTTCGCGCCCGTTCCAACGAGTGTCGAACGCGATCGGGGCTTTGGGACGGAGGAGAGAGGAAAAAGCTAACCCGACAAACCCCGATTTCCAGCTACAACCGCTACCTCGCCGTCGCCTCGCGCGTCGTGCGCCGCAGCCTGAAGGAGGAGAAGAGAATCGTCGCCGAGCGTCGTGGAGAGATGGAGCTCCGTTTCGCCAAGTGGGAGGTGAGAAACAGCGACGCCATTACTCGAACCTCGATACCGATAGCCTGCGAGGGTTGAAAGCGAAACGCAACAGAAAGACTGACTTGAAATAACGCAACACAGAACGGCAAGCAGGGCGAGGCCAAGCCCCTGTCCCATGCCACCGTCACCGTCCCTCCTACGTCTTCGTAAACCGACTCGACTTTTTCGCCCAAGAGTTAGATGTGTGAGCAGGGGAAGGAGATGCATCCGAGGCTATCGAGGGATAGATGGGAATTGGGGAGGAAGTGAATGCACATGCCCCTCCGGGTACCCGCCGGCTCCTAGGCAGTGAGCTGCTGTAACATATCAAAAGAGGCATAATCTATCAATTCAAATGCCGTCCTAGACTCTGGTTCTCATTAACGTGCTGGTGATGGCATTGGCCATGAAATGTTGCGATGTCGGGGGGCCGCAAGTGATTGCACGCTCGAGGTCGGCCAGAACGTTGGGCGTGCCTTTCCCTCCACAGACCCAAATTTGCCCGCCGCCGGACAAACTCGGTTGTGATCGAACCATGTCCCCTTTGCAAGTCCCTCGCAACAGCACTGAATCTGAAATACATTCCAAAAAAGCACAGATAGTATCGCTGCACTTTCACCTCCAAACGTTCATTGATCTTGTTTTCCAGTGTTTGCCTATGCAGTGGGAAGTCGTCGCGTTCCTGACCTATCCGCCTGGTTTTTTTTTAATGGGCATATCCATGCCTGGACGCATAACCGCTGTGACCTCACTAAACCTGCACTCAACGCACTCACTCAACAGAGCCCCATGAGGAGGAGTTGCTGATATGGCCGTCCCATCCGGCTTTGCAGTGTCCGAAGGTAGTATCTCGCCTCTAGAGATCTTGCGTCTCTCGTCACTCACTATTTTTTAGACATTTCAAAGCTCTCGCTCGAGCAAGGGCGTAATCCACCGTGCCCGCCGGCTCCCAAGCCATCCGGCGATGGCATCGTCGCTTTTGATATCACAGCAAAGTTCATAGCAGCCGCTGAAAGTGAGCAGCAAAACCCCCGGAAGTGAACAGAGCAGATTGTCTGATCCTGAACGCAGCGCTCTCCCCCGGCGAGCTGGTTAAAGATGGCTTCTTCACACTGTTTGAGTCCGTTGGGGCCCTCGAGGTACGTTGCATAAAATGGTTGCCAGCGACCGCGGACAAACTGCTGATATCGATCCCAGATTATGGACCCAAAATGGACAGCGGGTGCTTGGAGGCGGAGGACTCGCTCGACGTGAACTACGATGTATCACGTTCACTCCTGCCCGAGGAAGTTCTTGGCATAATCGACCAATTGCTATGCCACGAAGTCAGCGCCGAAGCCTCCTTTCGCGTCCCCCCCGCTGACTCGGATACAGATGGCATGGCATGTCGGATACCCTCTATCTCAGACTCTGTTCACAAGTGTATATGTTGAGTCGATTCTCATGCCCAACCCAGCCACTATCGACGACGCACACTTCATAAGAAACGCCAAGGGCACGCCGCCATCACCGATGCATGCTGTTCTCCGGGCATATTGCTTGGGACTGCTGAAGACATGTGGCAAAGTCAACGAGAGGATCAAGAATGAGCATTACTACGAGGTGGGTTTGGCAACGCCTTTCATGGTGACCTGGCTGATCGTCGATGCAGGAAGAGGACTTTGTTACAAATACCTACAACCGAGTTCTACTCGACGATTTCAGCATAGAGTCCGTACGGGACGTCCTCAAGGATGCAAGCTTCATCCTGCGACAACTCTCAGACTCAATACCCCAAGCCATCATCGACGCTCTTAACACTAGGCTGCTCTTCCGATACACGTTCCTAGCAGCGATCGACCACACACAGTACCGTACGGATCCAGATCGCATCAGAAGCCCCTGGAAAGAGGCCCACGGTATGCTCCCGAGGATCAAGAGCACTCATGAACTAGGCAAACCCGTTCCAGAGGCTTGCAGCGCCAAGCTCCAGCGCAAGCTCGCCAGCACGATGCCTCCGCGGCCCATCGTCGAGATCAGTTTTGACGACGCCTTTGGACACCTGACGAAGATCATCAGTGACGGGCTGGAAGTCGTGGGAGTCCTAGACTACACAGACTCCATCTGCCTCCAGGTACATACTCACGCCCTCCGTCCTCTGCTCCATCATCGCCGTTATTGACCACCCACCAGACGTACGTGACGACTTACCAAGCGAAGAAGCCGCAGCCCCTAATCTTTGTCCGCACGCTCCTCCAAAGCTTCCTCTTCAAGGATATGGAGGTATTGGGCCATAAGAGTATCCGCCAGCTCCTCGACGACGACTTCTCCATCATCTCGCTTCCCAACAGCCCCCTCCTCGACCGCGACAACGACGAGATCGAGGCCGTCCAGGACCCGCGCTTCACCATTGCAAATCAGATGGAGGTCTTCCGCCAGCGTGCCGCACAACCCTACCTCGACATCCTCCGCACCTTCTGCCAGAATCGTTGCCGCGTGCGCAGGACCCTATGTCACATCGTCCGCGACTGGGAGAACCTGCAGTTCGACGCCGAAGATATTGACCAGATCATCCAGCATCAGACCAACGAGCAGCCCATGGTGTATCAATCCGCTGCGGGGCCCGTTGAGACGTGGTCCCTGCCGCTGTCGTCCTGGGCGTATCTGTACAAGGTGAAACAGATGGAGTGGATCGTCCAGCTCGGCTTCGAGCTCGAGGTCTACCAACCGGACGAGCTGGCAGGCATGTACTGGTACCTGAACTACCTGGCCAAGAACCGCCTTCAGCACATCGAGCGCATCAAGTCTTTCGTCGTCCGCAGCCTTAACCAGGCTCGCTCGGGCAGACAGCGTCTCGCGCCGACCGCGGAGGCGCAGTACACGAAGTCCCTTGCCTTCCTCCGCCTGGCGCTCCTGGACGCCGCCGTCACCGAAGGTCTGTCGGACGCCCTCTGCTGTCTCTATACGGTGCTCCACCGCCTGGGTCTCGTCAAGCCCCCTCCCCGGCCCTACAGCACCGACGAGCTCCGCTACGAACTGCGAATGAAGCCCTTCGCCGTCATCGGTCTTCCCTCCCTCCCGACCTTTGAAGAGTTCACGATCGGCACGCAGCAGACGGACTGCCCGAGCGCCGACCTGCTCGAACTCGCCGACAGAGCCATTGCGGGCGCTAAAAAGGGCTTCGAAGTCATGAGCAAGTTCCCCGAGGCGGAAGCCTTCTCGGTCGGATCACATGATCGATGGGTGCCGTCGATCAAGAATGGGCTAAAGTCGTGCATCGCCACGGGGTTGGCCGTCTCGGTTATCCGAAAGGCGTTAGACAAATCGGGCGGAGGCTGCGGGGACCTGAAGCTCAAGGCCGAGGTACCGACTCCTGACAAGTCGTATCACGAGTGGTGGATCGTTCCACGGATCACGCCTGTTCAATGACGACAAGCCAAGCGTGAAAAAGTCGCCGAGGCGTGGCATAGAGATGTAGTCGATAATTGTTATCCTACTTTCTAAAAGGAAAACTCCTAGAATACAACCCAGTTTGCCGGAGATCTCATGTGATACCATGCCCAGTACGCATGTCCATTGGTTTCCCAACAGTTTGCCCGCGTTGTTTAAATCCAATACAAAATCAATACAGTTCATGTGTGGTACGAACACAAAAACGCTGCATATATGCTGAGCTGCCATGCTGAAATGCAATGGTGCCTCTAGCTTGCTTGGTCTATATATATGCGCTTCGAATTTCACCTCCAGGTCCAGTCGTGTCGTCTGACCAAGTGAAGAGGGGGCAAAGCTCTTTAGCGTATTTACGCGCGCTTCTTGGCGGCAATCGTTCTGAGCTTGATAGTTTGCTCGTAAAGAACGTCCTTGAAGGCGAAGAGAAAGGCGGCGGTCAGCACGCTCTGAGTGACCTTGGGACCAATGCCTATATTGTTCGTCAGTACTGCGATGGCCACAATCTCGAACGGAAAACAAAACCCACCCTTGTACAGGCCAGCGTAGCCCTCCTCCCTGATGACCCGGCTGATGGTCTGGGACATGCCCTCCTTCTTCTCACCGTTGCCGGCGACGTGCATTTGGCTCTTGACCGTGATGTATGGGTAGGTTACCGAGGTGGCAAACAGCTTGCCGAGGGCGCCGAGGAAGAAGGCGATGGTCGGCGTCACCCTCCTCTTCTTCTCAACCGTGTTCTTCATCTGTTCGAACAGGGTGTACTGCAGGATGGGGTTGATGACGAGCACCAGCGCGGGGATGACGCCCGAGAACAGCGCCTGCGGGCCCTCGTTTTTGATCAGCGCCAGCAGAGTGCCAATGGTCGAGGGGCCTTCTTGGGCTTGGAGGTCTGCGCCTCCTCGTCTTTTCCGTCCTTGTCCTGGCTGCTACTGCTACGGGTCGTCATGCGGGTGTTGACAACCCAGATGGGGTTCGTGATGATGACGGTCGCAGAACCGGCGATGGCGCCGGCTATCATGGATTCGACGGTGGTGAGTTTCTTGCTGGCGCGGCCGGCTTTCTCGGCGGCGGCCTCGAAGAAGGCGCGGGTCCATTCGTACCAGTAGTAATAGACGAAGTTTGTGACGCTGATGCCGAAGAGAGCCGACTCGAGGCCCGAGTAAAGGCCCGACACGCCCTCGCGGGCGACGATCTTCTGGACGGCTGTGAGGAAGGCAGAGTCGGCGCGCTTGGATTCGACTTGAGCGCGGGTCGAGAGGGTAATGAGGGGGTAGCTGTACGACGCGAAATTAGAGTCCTGATGCAATCCATGATTACAGAAAAGTTCAACAGCCTTACGTCAAGGCCATGGAGAGAAGACCGCCGCCGGCGCCAGCGAGGGCGTGGGCGACATTGTCGTTTTGCGGGAGCACTGGCTTGGACATGGTTGCGTTGCGTGTGTATTGGATGAAATGGGTGGTGTGTTCGTGAGATGGAAGCTTAGATAGATGAGACGATGGGAATGCAGCAAAACTGATGTTTCGTCCAAATGCTACCGATAAATTGTTGATGAAAATGGTACTGTTGCACTGTTGATATTAAAGAAGTGCTGGCCCTATGCCATCTCAAACATGTCCCTTCTGGGTTTCTGGGGGAGCCGAGGTCAACTAGGTTCTGAATGCCGAAGGGGGGAAAAGGTTGGCTTGCTGCTGCCGCTAAGAACCTTAACCCCAGTTATGTCATTACTGCGGCGGTCCTATATATTCATGCGCGCGATCACAGGACAAGGGGGTTGACAAAGGAGACGCATGTGACGGGGCCCCTCTCCTCCCCCTTGGATTGAGGAGCCGGGTCCCTCCGGGAGCTCGTGGGGTCGGAGCTAGTTCGGGGGTGCCGGCAAAAGATGCAAAAAGCATACACGTTTCTGAGGATGCAGGAGGTGGAAGCTAAGCAGTTGCATAGCGCAACGGATATCATTTCCAGACTTCAACCTTTATATGCAGTATGACGTTCAGTCCAAAGGCGGAAAAGACTTGAGCCTGAGCTGGGCAATTCAGTGTTTTTTTTTTCCCCAGTAAAGAATCAGTCTGCTTATTTTTGTCTTGAAGACGTTGTAATTGCAGTGTCCCTCAGCCAGAATGAGGATCTGGGTGAGACGAACGGGTGAGATCGGGAGAGCGGGGAAATGTTGTTCCCCTGTCATCGCAACCCCCCGCTAAGCGGTCGAGGGGTTGCGCTAGTCTGGATACGGCACAAAGTAAACAAAACAGGTTTGACAAGCGGCCGCCTGGTCCCGTCCCTCTCTGCAGACAGCAGACGCATGTACACCGGCAGCACACCACTACGCGACGACCCTTATTCCAATGCATAGCATTTGACATTCTTTTATCGCTAGCTTACGCGAAGGCCAGAGAGGCTAGTTTTTGTCTTGCTTTTGTTCTTTTGCATATCGTCTATGCGACAGCCATAGCGCGCGGTTTATTCTTCTTTTCGCCCACTTCGCCTTTCTTAGGATGGCGACACCAAGACCCAGAGAGGGCAGCGACGAGCTGCTCTCCTCGCCAGATCCGCTCAACGACACCGTCTCCTCGGCACTCTACCCATCCTCGCGTCGCGTCACCCGAAGCCAAAGGTCGCAGCGGTTGTTTTCTCTCGGCGGCAGCAGCACTTCGCCTAGAAAGCAGATGTTCGAACTCGAGGTTGGCGACGACCGCGCGCCGAAACGGTTGCTAGTGACCGTTGAGGCCGAGGGCGAGTACGAGAACTTCGGCCGCAGGCTCTTCAACGCCGATACACCCACCCTGAGCCGCGGCGCGTACACAACCACCGTTCCGCTAGCTGGCGACAGGAAGAATACAGCCGTCAAGACTCCTGCGCGCAGGGGTCGGCCTCCTAAATCTGCCACACCAAAGACTGGCACAGCAACTAAGAGACGAGCGACGGCCTCCCCTAAAAAGACACCAAGACAGACCCGAAAGGTCAAGACCATAACGGATTCAGATGGCTTGGAAACCGATGTTACCATCCAGGGCACACCAAGATCGACTACGCGCACCAGACGCACAGCCAGTCGCCAACCGCGCGGAACGTCTGAAGACCCTGCACCTTCGTCGCGGCCCAGCACGAAACGTGGTCGCGGCCGACCCAGACGCGTCGAGTTCTCCGACCAGCCGGTGGAAACGATTGAAGAGGAGGCGAACTTTGGCGCCTTGGCGCCTTCTGACGACGTACTCGCCGCGGTAATGGAAGAGATGGCCGTGGACGATCCTACGCCAAGACGGGAGCAGCCTCCTGGCTCGATACCTGAATCCGAACCCGACATCTGGACGCAGCCAATGTCAGACCAAGCAACGCCTCGAGCAACGACGCAGGATAATCTTATCACCTTCAGTCCGACACCCGCTCACATGCAAGACAAGAGCCCGACACCATCTGAACAGCTCCACTCTGAATCAGGAAACGAGCCCGAATACAATGAATACGACTTTGCGCCGGGCGCACCCAGCGACATCTCGTCATTGATTGGCGATAACGACGCAGGCGGCGAGCCTCGCGACCAAGATACAGTTGCCCAGGGCGAGGATTTCAGCATGATATTTGCGAATTCGATTCCATCGATGAGAGGCCACATGAGTATGCATGCTCCTGGCTCGGAAGACATAGGCGAGGAAACGGGTCTGATCATCAACCAGACTCTGGAGTCTTTGAGGCAAAGTGGTGCCCTGCACGTGGATGACGATGAAGAGGAAGAAGAAGAAGTCGTTAGCGTTTCTGCTGAGCAGGAGACACCGGCACAGGATGCCCCAGTCCAGGACAAGGTCCAGGAGATCGAAACAAACATGGAGTCCATTGTGGACCCTGAGACCGAGGTCAACGATTCTCCAGTTGCTCTTCCTTCGCTCCCTCGTCCCAACCTCCCGCCTCCGTCTCTCGCTACCAAAGAGACTTCGCCAAGTAGAAGCAACCAGTCGCCGGGTCGGGCTAGAAGCAGTCCCCGTCGCAAGTCTATTCCGTTAGGCAGAAAGCTCTTTGAAAACAAGGCGAGACAGTTGGAGATGGAGACCTCAAGGATGGAAACCTCGCACATGGATGACTCTTTCTCCAGCGTACCGTCCAGGGTCTTGGCCGCAGCCACGCCTGGTGCTAAGACCTCTATGCGGAACTTAATGGCTAACGAGGATGCATCCGTGATGTACGAAGATGACTTCTCTGAGATTCCAGATGCCTACCTCGAGGCCGCTACTCCAGGGAAACCGAACCTGCCCCAAGTTGACGAGGATGAGGATGAAATTGCGGACATTATCGAGGACAGGATCCCGGCCGAAATTGAGGATGACTTGGAGAACGATATCGATGGAGGACCGAATGAGGGCCAAGCAGAAGAGGAAAATGAAGGTGCGGCAGAGGAAGAAGCTCGTAAGGGTTCACCCAAGTCCGCAGCTCCATCTAATGCCAGTGTTTCTTACACTCGGTCAGACTCAGCAAGAATGCCGACACCTGACGACACGCCGTCGCCCCACGACATTCCTGTTCCTCAATCAGATGCCAAAACCATCGAAGCACCTCAAAGTTCGCCTATTGCTGAATATTCCCAGCTCGCCGAAATGAGCTCTGACCCCCTGTTCCGGAACTGACGACCAACCTTCCTGCGGCCACCAACGAGTACATTACGCCATTGGCCCTGGCCTCATCTCCTATTCCTTCGCCGGATGTCAACGTCTTGGCTCCTCGTGCAGCATCACCTGACAATGGGGTTCGACCAGCATTGTCTCCTATTGTGAGGGCCGGAAGGGCACTGCAGAGCGTCACATCTGATGCCTCCTCGCCTCCTCGCCAGAACTCCCTGGGCAGCCCTTTTAGACCTACCACGAGTAGTAGTCAACCTCAGTCGGCCGCCAAGTCGACTCGCAGTTGGACCCAGCCCTTATCTACCTTGATCCAAGCTGGAGCTCAATTCTTCGGGTCACCAACTCGTGGTTCGGTTCAACCTCAGCCGCAGCCTCCGGCACCGCAGTTGGCAGGTCAGCCTTACGATGACCCATTCAGTCACGAGGATGATCACACGGGTCAGCCGAGCTTCATGGAAGCCTTGGCTAAAAGCATGCATGTGCCTGCTACCGAGCAGCAAGTTGAAGTCTCGGTATCTATGTCGGGATCTCTTCGAGTTGCCCCGGCCGACGAAGTTGATGAGATGAGTTGGATGGAAGAGGCGCCCGCTCCGCGTGAGCAGCCATTCACCCAGTCGCAGCCCATTCAAACCAGCACGAATGCCATCGGTGGATCTAGAACCAGCCGACGGCCCAGCTTTGAGGGTATCAGCATCACTTTCGATGGCGCCGAAGAACGGAGATTGAAGAAGAGCAGCCCGGTGAAGAGGAAGACGATGATATCTGGGCTATTGAGGCATCGCGTCCAGTTTCGAACTCGAGTCGCCAGCAGCCATTTGGCAAGCAGTCGGTCGCGCCAGGACCCGTGAGGCGCACGGCTGTCCCCAGTTTGCGGAAGAGAGGTGCCGAGTCGCCAAAGGAGAACACTCTTTTCACTCCAGCGGCGTCGCAGAACCGCAAGTCCGGCGTTGGAGAGGGCGAGGGCAATGGCGAGGAAGAGGACTTCTCCATGCTTTCCCAGCAGCGAATTCAGAAGCAGATTCCCCAAAAAGCTTTCGGTGTCGCTCATAGGTCGTCCGCGAAGAAAGATTTGTCTGCGTTCTTCTCCTCTCCTGCTCTGTTACCTGGAGCGGAGGGTGTTAAGGAGATATTGAATAAAAAGCGACAGGACGCGCTCTCGTCAAAGGATGCTGCGCACCCCCCCGAGCAACTCAACGCGGGGCTCGAGACGAACTCCATGTTCCCATCCGTCCCGCAGAAAGCGTTCGCTCCTTCTGCTAGCGGCCGTTCGGATCTCTTCTCGCCTGCGAAGCCTTCTGCCACGAAGTCGGCCACTGATACCCGCCGGGAATTATTCTCATCGGCCAAGTCTCGGAGCAACGTTAGACAGCCGTCAGAGATTCCCGACTCCCAGCCAAACATGTCGGACGAGATCTCCTTCCCCTCCGTGCCGCAGAAGAAGAATTTCACGCCTAGGGCAGGGCAGAAGACCCAGAACCTGTTCAGCAAGGCCTCCGCGCCAATGCCCTCGTTGACACCGGTGCGAATGCAGCTCAGTCGTGCGGATATCCAGAAGTGGCAAGAGAGTAGTGCCTCTGCCATTGCGGAAGACTCGCCCGAAGCAGAGCGTCGTGTTCTCCGACCTCTGCCCGACAGAAACATGTCGCCCACCAAATCCTGTCTGCGCTCTCCCCTGAAGCCACGCACGCCGGGTAGAGTGGTCGAATTTACCAGCAGCGTCCTCTCGCCCCTGGCGCAGGCGCAAGCCCGAGCCAATCGCCGCCTGTCCGCCAGTTCCAACGGCAGCGCATCCGCCGCCCAGCAGCAACAGCAGCAGCGCATCAACGCCATCATGGAAGAGGAAGACAAGGAGAACGACGCCATCATGGAGGAGGCGGACGATGCGCATAATGACATGGACGTCTCCATGACGGACGCGCCGGACCTGAGCAGCCCGCTCAAGCCGGCGGCCGAGGAGGAGCTGCGTCTCTCGCAGACCATGTGGTCGCGCGACCACTGGCTGCTCCTCGATGACATCATCCAGCTGCGTCGGCTGGGGCCGTTCGACTTCGAATTCCCAGATGACTTCCAGAGCAAGTCGGGATGGCTGCTCGGCCGCTCCGTCAACTCACACGGTGCCAGCCTGACCATGGAGCAATGGCACCTCGACGTGGTTGACGCCTTTAAGGCCGAGGTCGGCGGGTGGGAGGAGGAGGTGCTCGCCAAGAGGGTCTTTTCGTTGATTGTTGGGGAGCAGCTCCGCAAGGAGGGCAAGGCCCCTGAGGCGCCTTCGGTGAAGTTTGCATAAATGCATGATCATGGATGGTTGGGCATGATGGCGTTTTACTGGGTTTCGTTCGGAGTACAAGGGACCAAATGGTCCTCACGAAAGTCTCATGTTCAATGAGTGTATAGAATCACGTACATATGGGGTTTGGGTTTGGTTAGGGCGTCGGAGGCTGGCGGATTATTGTCACGTTTTTGTTGTTTCCAAGTTTGGTCACTAGGGAGCCACGAGCTCCCCCCCGCGATTGTTAGGATACCACATCATCAGAATGAATTCTGTCTCATGGACCGCCGGCATTTGTGTCTATGGTAATAGTACAGTTCCCAAATCCCATCCGCTGTCCTCCCCATGCCAACCTTAGACGCCTGCCTTTGCCCTCTACTCAAGCATCGAGGCCTGGTTGGTGTAAAGGACGTCCACCACGCTGCTCAGCTTCTCAATCGTTGCCAGAGCGTGGTCGTATGCGCTGTCGCGCTCCGTCTCGTCGTAGATGATGAGGCATCCCGCACCCTGGTCCAGGACGCCGATGATAACCTTGTCTAGGATCATCTGGGAGAGCTTGCGCTCGACCTGTTGCGTGTCGAGACCGACCATCTTGGCGATGTGGTTAATCTCGACGCGGGAAAAGGGCTCAATAACCTTGATGAGGTTCTGCTCCAACATGGCGTCGTACAAACGCCGCAGGTGGTTGCGGATAAAGGCGTCGCTGCCCAGTTGCTCGCGGTAGGACTGGAGGGCCTGCTCGTACTCCTCCAAAGAACGGTTCGAGTGCGCGCGGGCAATGGCCTTCATGGCCTCGAGGTTCTTGCTGGCGTACTTCTGGGCCTGCTTAGACGTCATCAGGTTGTTGACGTCGTCGGCCAGGTTCAGCATGATCTTGCAGAGCAGCATGTACTGCAGAGCAGCGGTAGCCTTGACGGACTCGTCCTGGGTGTGGTAGCCATCGAGGGCCTCGATGAAGTAGGAGAAGGCCGTGTTGAAGTCCTTGTCTTCAGCATGGAGCATGCCGCTCTGCATATCGAGGTGCGCTTGGAGGAGGGGTGGGGTGTAGACGGAGGCGGCGCTCGTGCGGGCGCTGGTGAGAGCGGCGCGGGCCTTGGGAATGTTTCCGAGGGCGTGGTAGACGCGCGACTCGAGGAGCTGGACTTCGACGAGGACGAGCTTGTCGTCCAGGCGCTTGAGCTCGCGGAGAAGGCCGTTGATGAGGGTGAGAGCGTCATAGTAGGATTGCTTCGCCATGAGGAGGGTGACCAGACGGGTCTCAAGGTTTTGACGCAGGAAGCTGCGGCGTTCCGAGGTTGCCCATTCTATACATGACTTCGTAACGGCGATCTGGATATCGGTGCTGCCCTCTATGTTCTCGAAGAGGTCGAGCAGGGTGCGGACTGGAGGGAGCTCGGATTAGCTTTGCACTTCGCCACAAAACTGCAGAATTGAGATGCGGTCCTTACCTAGCTTTGCTGTCTTTGCCTTGGCGAATGACGAGAGGACTGTCCGGCTTTTTGTAATTAGATCGACAAGCTCCTGCGTCTTCCTGAGCGGGCTGTTAGCAAACATGGGGTCCCCCCACGATGTCATCACCGAAAGGAGGAGGGGCTCACTTCTCATCTCGGTACAGCTCTCCCAAGCTGATCAGCGCCGTCTCGTACTCCTTCACTGCGGCATCGGAGGTCGCAGAAGAGGGGGGCTGAGAGATGATTTCCTTGAAGAGCTGCTCTGCCTTTCGGGGATCTGACTTGGCCACCTTCTGTGCCTCTTGCACCCTAGCCGATTCGCCCTGAGCCATCCTGACCGAGTGTGTTTTGTCGTGACAAAAGTTTGATTGCTTCGTCTTATAAAGGTTCAATTTCGCAGGGTTGTTGTCGGTGGTGGGGGGGAAGTAGTGGTGTCGTTGCCGGATTCGTGATGTAGCTTGGTGCAGTTGGGAGCTCCAGCCGCCTTCAGCATGTCCAGGTTGCCATTACCGCGACGCAAGCCAGAGCGGCAGTGGAGGGCAGGGGCGTACCGGGCCATGGTTGATCCGGCATACACATTCATTGGTTATTATTCTCCGAGCTGCCCCCACCCCCACTTAAATTTTTGGGAGAAGTTCTGTATGGCTTTCGCAGTGTTCGCCGCCATTATCAAGATTCTGGTGAAGCAAGACACTACATCGCGTCCGCCAAAATGAAGATCAAGGCCCTTTCTCGAAGCGTGGAGGAGTACCAGCCTCCGGGCTCCAACGCGCAGAAGCTGCCTCGGTAATCATGCCAGCAACCAAAGTGCGAAACTCAGCTGACCATTGTGCAGTAACCTCGATCCTGCTCAGCATCCCATGGAGCGCGCTCGAGAGTAAGTCAACTTTGTTACCATCGAAGACGCAAACTGACAACGACACCAGGTACACAAAAGCCCTCAATGCCGTAAAGTTAGAACGCATGCATGCCGCGCCTTTTGTTGGACAGATGGGCAGCGGTCATGTCGACGGCGTACGTCTGATTCGATTCTTCCAATTCCCTATCGTTTCCTAACATGCGCCGCAGGTTTACTCGATGGCGAAGGACCCGAACTCCCTCAAGCACATGGCATCTGCCAGTGGTGACGGCGCGATCAAAGCTTTCGACCTTACGAGCCGAGACGAGATATGGCAGACCAAGAATGCCCACACCAACATTGTGCGGAGTCTCTGCTGGACGAAGGACGGGAAGGTTCTCAGTGCCGCGGCGGACAAGACGATAAAACTCTGGGACCCGTACAACACGCCGAGCGATTCTGCGCCGATTTCCTCGTGGCTGGGCAACAGCGGTTTCCAGAGCTTGTCGCACCACCGATCGCGAAACGCCTTCGCGGCGTCTTCTTCCTCCAGCGAGATCGCCATCTACGACTTGGAGCGACACAGCGCGGCGCCCGAGATCCTGCGGTGGCCGAACGCAACTGATACCATCAACGCCGTGTCCTTCAACCAAGTCGAACAGTCCATCCTCGGTAGCACAGGCGCCGACCGGAGCATTATCCTCTGGGATGTCCGCACTGCGATGCCCCTGACCAAGACAACGATGACGTTCGCCTGTAACTCTCTCTCCTGGAACCCTATGGAAGCCTTCAACTTTGTCGTTGGCAGCGAAGACCACAACTGCTACGTAAGTAACGAGCGTCTGAGTCTCCTTGGGGACGAAAGCTAACCCGAAGCAGATGTTCGACATGCGCAAGTTCGACAGGGCTTTGAACGTTTACAAAGGCCACGTCGCCGCCGTTATGAGCGTTGAGTTCAGTCCGACGGGCGAGGAGCTGGTTTCCGGATCCTACGACAGGACAGTCCGCATCTGGAACCGTGACCAAGGACACTCGCGCGACATGTACCACACCAAGCGCATGCAGAGGGTCTTCAGCACCATGTTTTCACCCGACTCCAAATACGTTCTCACGGGCTCCGATGACGGAAACGTGCGGGTCTGGCGATCCAACGCCACGGACAGGTCCGGTATCAGGTCCGCGAAGCAGAGACAAGCCCTCGAGTACAACGAGGCCCTGGTCGACCGATACAGCCACATGCCAGAGATCAGACGCATCAAGAGACATCGTCACCTGCCTACGGTGATCAAGAAGGCGGGCGAGATCAAGAGCGTGGAGCTCAAGTCGATCAAGAGGCGCGAGGAGAACGAGCGGAGACACACCAAGAAGCAGTTCGAGAGGCGCAAGGGCGAGAGAGAAAAGCCCATCCTGGCGCGGGAGAAATAGAGACGGTCTATGGATATGTCTTGAATGGTGTTGCTTCTTGCATTGTTCGGCGTTGGGGCGGCATGTTATGTGTATGTAAAAAGGAAAAGGGGGGGGATAATCGTGAAAAGTGCAACTTAGATAGGGTCAGAATACCACGGATCAAGTCGTTCTTGATCAAGAGAATCCAACGATGCTCACGAAATAGCCCCCTAGGTGTCATCTCGCATATTCGCACCCGACACGACAATAATCCCGTCCCAATTGCCGGCGGGCCGCCTCCGCTCGGCGGCCGACATGTGTGCCAGCCCGGATAAGCTCGATTCGGCAACGGCTTGAAGTGGAGTATCGGTTCGTCTGGCCGGACGTGGGAAGACGAGCGGCTGCAAGGGGTTTATGGGGCGCTTTAGCGGCATTCTCAGGGAAGGCTTCCAGGGGGGTCGCAGACAGGAGCTGCCCGTCAGGGGAGCGACCCCTAGGCGCTTGGCCACCGTTTCAACGCCCCAGGCCCATCCACATGTGACGAAGAGCGTCAAGCTTGCCTGTGGCCCGAGTGAGGTTTTGGGCTGTGCGGACTTTCGTCTCATCTTGGCCTTTGCAGTTTTTCCTCCTCCCACGCCGGACGACACCTGTACGATTCTTTCCCGAGTTCTTCACTATTTTGCCTCATCCTAATTCTCCGAATCCGTGCAGGACGCGATACCAAGTCCCATCCTAAGTCGCCCTCAGCTCGTCACGACTTCGACCCCTCCTCCCACCACGACATACCACCTCCAGCCGCCCACGATGGAATACCACGTCCGCCCCAGCGCGACTCGTGGTTCGCGCCGCTCTCCATCGACCTGCTCGTCAAGGTCTTCAAGATCACCTTCTTCCACCCATTCGTCTCCTGGATCATCCCCCTCTGCTTCCGAGCCCAGGCCCTACGCTGGGATGCCCCGCCCATGATCGGCTCCATCGCCTGGGCGACTTTCATCACGCTGTGCTGGATGGCCAACGTCATCAACCAGCGCATCGCCTACGGGCTGCCGCGCGACGTCGACCTTGGCGAGGAGGTCATCGTCATCACCGGTGGCG